>CM034138.1:7324534-7632034 GCA_019914995.1 Acanthochlamys bracteata | reverse complement strand
AACACACTCATTATAATAGAGGTAATCTCCCTCCTAATTTATGCTGTCACAAATAGCATAAGAAACAAACAGCTAGGTAACCTAAGGATCAGTCTAAACAAGTAAATATGGAGTCCAAGTTACTCAGAAAAAGAAAGCAAATGCAAAACTAGTTGTTTAATCTTTTGTTTTTCATCCTTGTAATGACTTAGACTTGAAAATTAATAAGCATCTATAACAAAAGTTATCAAATTAAAAAATATATATGTACCAAATAAGAACATGTGATGCCTTTGTGCTGCTTTTGTGTTCAAATTCATAGCTCGATAAGAAACACGCATAATAAAAGATTGAAGAGATTAGTTGGCAGGTTTAATACTAAAGAAGAAAATTGGCATATGTACGTTAACACCACTTTAATCATTCAAAGACAAAATATATATTAAGCTCTGGTGCCTAGTGCTAAGTATCATCACTATTACAGCTTAGATTAATTACCCATTTAGAAAGAAAAAACAGAGGAAAATAATTCTATGGGGGTGTTCACTGTTCACCAATCAAAATCATGTATAGGAACATATTAAAGCATGTGGTAGCAAAAAAGTATTAGCATAGCATATAAATACAACTGCATGGAGAAAAAAATGAAAACATAATACTATAGGCACGCTAAGTGGTTCTTAAAGCTACAACTATCTCGACAAACGAAGTACTGAAGTCAAGAAGATCGAGAATCACATATACAACAAAGTTAGTGTGCGTTTGAAAATTCGTTTAGGAAGATTTTTATTGTTTTATTTTATATTTTTTATAAATTATTAAAATTTTATTGAATTTTTTTAAATATAAAGAAGTTTTATATAATAAAAATTTTCATTATTTATTTATTTTTATTATTTTTTAAATAAAAATAAAACTTATTTTTTAAAAAAATTTTATTTATAAGTAATTTCGAACGCGGTACTAAGTTACTCTTGAAGTTGCTTTTCTGTACCGTTTCAAACACAATAAGAAGATTGTCTGCTCTCTGGTACAAAGTTAATAACGACAAGTATGATTATTAAGGAGAATTCGGTTGATTATTCGCAAAATAGAGCCGCTTAAGTTGCAAGCGTGATGTGTATAGTGAGAAAGGAAAAATAAATATTTGAAGAGAGATGTTCACTACTACAATAAACAGAATTACCGACTGAATATTACCGACTGACGACATTCAGTGGGTAAATTCTTTCGATACCGACTGAAAAATAAGTAGTCTGTATGTTCTATAACATTACCGACTACGCAACAAGTCAGTCGGAAATATAAACAAATTACCGACTACGGTAGAGTTAGTCGGTATATTACCGACGGTATTCTATGCGAGTCGGTATTTGACATCCTTTACCGACTGTGTACAACATCAGTCGGTAATGTGTTTGCAAGCAAAGTTTTGGACCTGTATATATTACTTCGATTGTGTACGTGTTACTGACTGCGAACCCTTACTGTCGATAATGGATGCGAATTACCGACGGGTTTTCTTGTCAGTCGGTATAGGGTACGTGCTTTACCGACTGGTTATTATGGCAGTCGGTAAGTTTATATAGTTACCGACTATTTACGATCTCAGTCGGTAAGTTTTTTCAATTTTACCGACTGTGGATTTTCTCAGTCGGTAGTTTCGTTGGAATACCGACTAAGTTATATATTGTGTCGGCATTTTACCAACTGACTTTCTGTCCGTCGGTAATTTGTCTAAGTAAACCCAACTCGAACTAGCTACCCCGTCATTTTCTCTCTATCCTAAATTTCTAGGTTTTCGCCGGAGCTCTTCTCTTGCCGGTGATTGGGAAGTCTGCAGGTGAGATCCAACTCCATCTCGCCGGAATTGCTGCCGTCCGACGCTAGCCGTTCTAATTCGGTCTCCATCTCGCCAGATTGAGCTCCATCTCGCTGGATTTCGTTGGAGCCGCTGTCTTGCCGGAAATTGCACAACCGCCGCTGTCATCCCGCCGGAAATAGGTAAGCATCTAGGTGTTCATCTTCAACTGCTAATTTGAAAGTAAAAATGCAAGTGTCAGTTCACACTGTTAATATGTTAATGATTTAGTCACACTGTTCTTTGTAGCTTAGTTTGCTGCTTAGAATTTATGAGCTTATGATATGAGTGATTATTGAAGTGATCTTTGATCCAGAACCTGCAGTTGCGTTAGTTGTATGCTATTCATAGAAATGTGTTGGTGATTTGTTTTTATTTCTATCTAAATGTATGAATCTTGCATAGCTTTTTGAAAGGTGTTGATAGCCTGCTGTAGGAAAGTCTCCCTGTAGGAAGAATTTTTTGGAACAAGCTGCTGTAGGAAAGCCTCCCTCTCCCCCTACTGTAGGAAGCTCTCCTCCCCCACCCCCATCTTCTGCTGTAGGAAACTCTCTCTAGCTCTCCCCCTGCTGTATGAACCTTCCCCTCCCCTCTTCCAAAAAAAAAACTCATGTGCTTGCTGTTTGTAGACCCTGCTGTAGGAAGAATTTTTGTGGCATGTTTTTTTTGACAAAGTTAAACAATTTTTGTGGAATGTTTTAACTGTTTATGAATTTTTTGAAGCAGCCTACTGTAGGATATGTTGCTATTGAACTATGTAGAAACTCTCCCCTCACCCCCTCAACAGTAAAAACTCCTCCCCATCACTCCTCAGTAGTAAAACTCCCCCTCGCCTCTTAACAAAACATTTTTACTCTGCCTCCTTAACAAAACATTTCTATCGCTTCTAACAAAAAACTCTACTACCCCCTTAACAAAAAATTCATCAACACCGCCAGAGGAAAGTCCCCCTCTCCTATCGCCTCTTCTTGCTATAGTAAAACTCCCCCCTACTACCCCCCTCCCCCCCCAACAAAACTTTACTCGCCCTTAATAAAAAAAATTATCAACCTGTGGTGAGGAGAACTCCCCATCGCCCCCTTAACAAAACATTATCTATCGCCTCTTAACAAAACTCTACTACCCCCTTAACAACAAAATTCATCAACCCCGCCAGAAAAGTCCCCCCCCTAACGCCTCTTGCTAAAGTAAAACTCCCCTACTACCCCCCCTCCTCTTAACAAAACTTTACTCGCCTCTTAACAAAAAAATTATCAACCCTGCCGTAGGAGAACTCCCCCCTATTGTCCTCCTAATATAGTAAAACTCTCCCTTATCGCCTCTAACAAAAAAAACATTCTAATCGCCCTAACAAAAAAATTCATCCGCTTCCCCTCCTTAACAAAAATTCTACCGCCTCTTTGAGTAAAACTCCCCCTCATCACTTCTTTAACAAAACATTATCTATCGCCTCTCCTCAAAACTCTATCGCTCTCTAACAATAAAATTCATCAACCCTGCCGTAAGAGAACTTGTAGTAGTGATATAAATATATATATATATATATCGTACACATACGTGTATATGGTAAGTATTAATTATTAAAGTAAATAATATATTTTCAAACGAATGTAATAATGTACGTATATTCTACTCCGGCTAATGTGGATTATTATGAAATAGGATGGATAAGAGTTGGATGTATAATCCCGATAAGTTGTCGGAGGAGTATACAAATGGAGTCCGCTCCTTTATGCAATTTGCTAAAGATCATTTGTAGAATGTTAGCGAGATGTATTGTCCATATCGACGTTGTTTGAATAGATATTCAAACATGCTCGATGTGGTATACATGCATTTACTTGTGAATGGTTTTATGGCGTCTTACACGAGATGGAACTTACATGGAGAAGTCACTCATCAAGATAACCAAAGTCTTGGTTCTCGTAGAGATGAGACTCCAATGAGACCTATTGAAGACGAAGAATATGATGAAATGTTTGAAATTTTGGAGGATATACGCATGAGTGGTGTTGTGGTTTTAAATATCCCTCAAGTAGCTACGGAGGGCGACACAGGTCCGCCCCTTGTTGGTGAAGGGTCTTCAGTTGCGGCAGATGATATTAATAGATATGATAAGTTGCTCGAAGATGTCGAGAAGCCATTGTATGAGGGATGTACGATTTCAAAATTATCATTCCTCATAAAATTGCTGCATGTTAAGGTGCTTAATCGTTGGAGCAACAAAGGTTTTAATATGCTGCTTGATCTTTTGAATGATGCATTTCCGAAAGGGCATTTGCTTCCTTCGTCTTACTATCAATGTAGAAAGATTTTAAGGGATTTAGGTTTGGGATGGGAACCTATTGCTGCATGCGAGAATGATTGTGTTCTTTTTAGGAAGGAGTTAGTAAATGAGGAGAAGTGCCCAGAATGCAATTCATCAAGGTGGAAGGTTAATGATGGCACTGATAAGAAGGTTTCCAAGAAAGTGCTTCGTCATTTTCCAATAGTGCCTAGACTGCGACGATTTTACATGTCAAAAAAGACGGCTTTAGATATGAGATGGCATAAGGAGAAACGTGTAGATAACCCTGAGATTTTGAGACATCCTGCAAATGCTGAGGCTTGGAAGGATTTTGATGTGAAGTTTCCATGGTTTGCTAGTGATGCTCGAAACTTACGACTTGGCTTGGCGACTGATGGATTCAATCCTTTTGAAGATATGAGCAATGCATATAGCTGCTGGCCTGTTATTTTAATGCCGTACAATTGACCTCCATGGATGTGCATGAAAGAGCCATACTTCATTATGTCTCTTTTAATTCTAGAAAAAAAATCACCTGGTAGAGACATTGATGTATATCTTCAGCCACTAATTGAAGAATTTGAGGGAGCTGTGGGAGAACGGAGTTTCAACATATGACGCCGTCTTCAATACTATATTTCAATTGCATGCAGCTGTTCTATGGACCGTAAATGATTTTCCTACATATGAAGTTTTATCCGGGTGAAGCACAAAAGGCTACTTGGCATGTCCCATATGTAACAAATATACATATTCTGTCAAACTTAGAGACAAAATTGGTTATCTCGGCCACCGTCGCTATTTGCCGAGCAACCATCCATATAGAAGGAGTAAAAAATTCAATGGAAAGCAAGAAGCAACATCACCACCTCCTACATTGTCAGTTGATGAATTGTTAGAACAGATGAATATTGTTAAAGACGTGAAGTTTGGAAAGCCTATATGTGGTAAGAAGAGGAAGCGCACATCCGAGGAGCTTAATTGGACCAAAAGAAGTATTCTTTTTGAACTACCATATTGGAAGGATCTATTATTTCATCACAATCTTGATGTCATGCATATCGAGAAAAATATTTGTGACAACATCTTGGGAACTTTGATGAATATAGATAAGAAAACGAAGGATACTCTGAAGGCTCGTTGGGACCTAGAAGATCTAGGTATACGACGTGAGCTGCATACAAAGAAATTGGATTCCAATAAGTGGGAGAAACCGATTGCGGCCTACATATTATCATCTCAGGAAAGAAGAAAATTTTGTGAATTTCTTATGTCTGTAAGATTTTCTGATGGGTATGCTGCAAATATTTTGAGATGTGTAAATATGGTGGATGGTAGAATCTCGGGTTTGAAGAGTCATGATAATCATGTAATGTTGCAGCGCTTACTGCCTATTGGTTTACGTTGGTATCTCAAAAAAGAAGTGTTAGAAGTAATTAGTGAACTTGGAAGATTTTTCAGAGAATTATGTGCAAAGACTCTAAAATTGGATGGATTGAGAGAGTTACAGCATAACATTGTGGTTATTCTTTGCAAGCTTGAGATGATATTTCCTCCGGCATTTTTTGATATCATGATACATTTAGTTGTACACTTGCCGGATGAAGCTATCAAGGGAGGTCTTGTTCATTATAGATGGATGTATCCTATAGAGAGGTGAATTTTATTATGAGAATCTCAAATTTCTCATTTACTTTTCTATTGGAATCATATAAAAATTCGCATTTCATCTATATTTGTAGGACTCTTGGTACGCTTAAGGCGTCCGTTCGTAATAGAGCACGTCCAGAAGGCTCCATAGCAGAATCTTACATAGTAAATGAGTGTCTTATTTTTTGCTCTAGATACTTGCGAGGATTGGATACTCGATTTAATCGACAAGAACGACATAAAGATGGAGAGAAACAGGTGGATACAACATTATCTGTATTTTCTCAAAAGGTTCGACCCTTAGGTAAGGCAAACCAAATTCTCCTCACAAAAGAGGAATACAATTTAGCACATTGGTTTGTCTTAAATAACTACGATGAAGTCATTCCATATCTCAAGTAAGTATTTACAATTTTAAAATGTTCTCTAATTTAAGGACTTTTGTCATTAATACTGTATAAGATTGCAAGTGACTTACTAAAGAATGTTTACAGTGAGCATGAGGAGCTTCTCAAAGTTGAGAGTCCACTTAATTTAGAAACAAGGCAAAGAGATGGATTTGCTACGTGGTTTAAAAGTCGAGTATGAAATATTATATCAATATATACAGATATATTGAATTTGAGATTTTAGTTATGGCCAATATTTTTTTAAAATACTTATTTTTTATATATTTTTATTATAGATGAGACATATTTATGTCAGTACGCAAGAGAATGCAGATGATCTACATTCATTAGCACTTGGTCCAGATAGACGTGCCATTAGGTATTCTGGATGCATCGTCAATGGAGTGAAATTTCTCACATACAAATGCGAACATCGCTTGTTGACTCAAAATAGTGGAATCTGTGTGCAAGGATATCATAAAGATCAAATTTTAAATTTCTATGCTGTACTGAATGATGTCTTGATTTTGACATATCCTAGGGGACATCAAGTCTTTTTATTCAAGTGTGAATGGTTTGACTTAGATCACAGAAAACCCATCAGGATTGATGATGACTTTACTAGCATCAACATTGCAAAGAAATGGTACCAAAATTATCCATTCGTGTTTCCTATGAATGTGACTCAAGTATTTTATGTTCCTGATACAAAGCATGGTAATGATTGGGTTGTTGTACAACAATCACAACATCGATATTTATTTCATCCCTCGTTGTTTGGAGAGGGTTGCGATGACGAAGACACAAATATTGGTGATGATGTGATAATGGGAGAGAATACTGCTTATCAAGAAGTGGAAAGTTCAACCGTAAGAGTCAGAGATGATAATATGGAAATAGATCATCTAAATAAGATAGTTGAACTTGATCATGAAGTGATTGATGTTTTGGACGAGCAATAAAAATTCGGACGAGTATAGTCGTAGTGATGATGATTGCGAATGAATTAATCACATGTGAGTTTTAACTCAATCTTGTTTAATTATTTTAATCTATTTCATTTCTAATTCTAAATTTTATTTTTTAAACTTTGTATACAGGTATCTTCTATTAATTTATCTTTATGGGGCCGGTAACCTCTAGTCGAAGACGACTATCACTACAACCAAATCAGAATATCGTTGATTTGGAGACTCAAGATCCTAATGGCTCTAGCAGTGGTAAGTTTGTTTCTTTTAATTAAATTATTATATACTAATTAGTGAACCTAACAGTTGTTCTCTAATTAAGTAGGGTCTGTTGATACACAAACACAACATCCACGTGCCGGCAACAGATGTAGTGATTAAGAAATGTATATTTTGAGAAATAAGAAGAAAGTCAAGGTCGAAATTCCCGATGGCATAGAGACCAGTCGGTGAATATGCTGTTTGGTTCGCAAGAGAGATGGCATATTTGATTCGTACTAATGCTCCAGTAAAGAATATTAACGGTTGGAGTAATATTGACAAATCTATTAAAAACGAGATTTATTCCATGATGGCTGTAAGTATTTTATTATTAGTTTATATACATTATTAAGGGTTAGCATTTGTTAACAAGTTTTTTCTTATTATCACAGGATAAGTTTGAGCTAGATTTGTCCCATCCCGGAACCTTGGCTTGTTTACATAATACAGGATCCGAGAGATATAAGGATTGGCGTTATGAGTGCCATGACTACTATAAGAGTGTCGGTGGTGGAGACAGAGCTCGAGCAAACCCTTATAAGGACTTCACTTCTACAGCAGCACGGCGTGAAGAATGGATCTGGCTATGCGACATGTTTGATTCGCCAGAATGGATCGTAAGATTTCTTTGATCAATTTTTTCTTTGAATTTTTTTTGTGGACTTGCTGGAGATTATCCTTATCATTTTTTGGTTATATACAGAAAAAATCGGAAAAAGCAAAAGCTGCTCGAGCAAAGAATAATAGTAAGCATACAGCAGGATCACGCACGTTCGCATCTATACAACGGGAGAAAGTATTTATTTATAGTTTTGGTTTTAATATAACAAAGACGATAGGATTCTAATTAATAGCAAATTAATTCTCTTAACAAATTTGCAGAATGCCAATTGTATTGACTTGTATAAGGAGACACATATTTCAAATGCAAAAGAAAAGAAGGGCAGTTAGGTATCGGAGGAATCACAATCAAATTATATAAGTTATGACATTTTTATTCAATTTTTTAAGCAAGTACCCATAAGAGTTGAGGTTTATAATTTGCTAAGATATTTTGTTTTGAGTGAAATGCAGAATCAAATGGTAGAAATGCAAATCAAGTCCTAAGAGGATGGAAACGACGTCGATGACGAAGACATATGTCTATCGGTGCTTAGGAAGGCACGTGGATATATTTGTGGACGTGGACGTGGACCTAAGCCGCCTAGCACCCGTTTTGCTGGTTCATCAACCCATATATATGAGAATTCTTTTTTGAAAGATCAGATTGTAACCCTAGAGGAAAAAAATGAAAGACAACAAGCTGAACTTGCGAAACAACAATCTGAGCTTGAGAAACAACAGTCTGAATTTGAGAAGCAACAAAATGAACTGCAAGAGACTAGACAACGCCTTCGTGAAAATGAAAAAAAGGTATCATTTCTAATGGAGATGTTCGGAAAGCTAAAAAACGATACTGGACCACCTATATAGTAAGTTCATTATCTTTTCTTACTTTATTTCATCTATATTAGTGTTCCCCTTTTTCGAGTGTTTTTTATGTTGCTTCTAATGATCATGCATTATATGTTATTCTAATTTTTAGTAGCCTTTAACTTTATTCTGTTGAAGTTAGATGTTTTCTAAGCTTAGATGGATTGCGTTTCCAGCATTCGAAAAGATTTTTCTTAATTTTATAGCTTCTAATAATTTTTTTGTCCTAGGCATGGAATATACTGTTTCTTATTTTTCATTTTTTATGCAGATTTCAATCCAAGCTGCTATGAACATTCCACTTGAACTCATTGTATGCATGTTAGGATTTTGTTCTTTTCTAGAGAAGGATTGCTTCATATGGCATGATAAAATATTTTTTTGCTTTATTGGTTGCAGGAGTGCTTTTCAGATATAGCAACGGTGCTTCGTTGCAAGTAAATTATTGTTTTTCCCTTTACTCATCGTATTTGAATGTATGAGTTGATATATGTATGGATGCATTTCAAAACTGAATTGTAATTGGTTTATTATGCATTTTCAATCTTCTTTGGTAATTTGAGTGTAGAAAAATTTTTGCTAAATTTACTAGTTATAAGTGCTTAAATATGTGAAATTCCACAGGCTAGCAGTCTTAGATTTGATTCTTTGTTGAATGTGTGTTTCTTCGTTTTTTTCCTTCTGGATTAATATTTCGTACTTATCATCTAGAGGCAGGTTTCTATTGTCTTACCACTGAATTAGTTGTTGGTCTTCTAGGTTTCTCTCCTCTATGATGAGTGGTGTTGCATCTGTGATCTCCCTACATCATACATCGTAAAATTCTTTAGAAGATATATGTGGCGTCGCGGTGGATGCCACCCTATTGTCAGCCGAGAGTTTTCACCTTTGTCCATTGAGATGCTTAGAGGCCCTGTTGAGCTTGGGATCGTTTGAGTGAGTTATTTGTTTCTTACTTGCTCTGTATGCCTGGCAGCTTTGCACTATACATTTGGACACAGCAAAAGTTAGACTTCAGCTACAGAGGAAAACTGGATTAGAATCCATTGCTGGCCCCAAATACAGGGGCTTGTTGGATACAGTTGCAACTATCGGGAGAGAAGAAGGCCTTGCTGCACTATGGAAGGGGATCATACCTGGGCTACATCGTCAATGCATATATGGAGGCCTGAGAATTGGCTTGTATGATCCGGTAGTTTCAGTTTCCTTCAGACGAAAGTCCTGTACACATTGTTGCTTTTTTTCCCCATGTTCTTATAATGTTTTATTGCAGGTAAAATCTTTTTTTGTGGGTGACAATTTTGTCGGAGACATTCCTTTGACTAAGAAAATTCTTGCTGGCCTGACCACAGGCATGTAGGAATTAAGTACTGGATATGATAAATCTGTGTCGGCCAATCTATTTCCTTTGCCTAATTGGATTTCTTGCATTGATAGGTGCTCTAGCAATTGCAGTTGCTAATCCAACTGATCTGGTGAAAGTGCGACTTCAAGCAGAAGGAAAGCTTCCTCCTGGTGTACCAAGACGTTATTCTGGAGCGCTAAATGCTTATTCAACAATTTTTCAAACAGGTTCGTACTTTGAGATAACAATGTTTGATAGGCATATTCCATGCCTATCTGAGTTTGGTTTTCTGAATATAGGAAGGACTTGGTGCACTTTGGACTGGCCTGGGTCCTAATGTTGCACAAAATGCAATTATAAATGCTGCTGAACTGGCTAGCTATGACCAAATAAAAGAGGTAATTTTTTTGTAAACCGTATACATCATTCAATACAGCTTGATCGTTTTCATCTTTCATTGGCTTACTTTGCTCCTAGAACTTGTACGTTTGATGCAGGCAATCTTGAAAGTTCCTGGATTTACAGATAATGTAGTCACACATCTTTTAGCTGGTTTGGGGGCTGGCTTTTTTGCAGTTTGCATTGGCTCGCCCGTTGATGTGGTAAGCTTTCTGGCTAGTCCTCAGATAATGGCCTCCAAGTGCTTCAGCATAAGAAAATTGTTTCAACTATTAAGTGATTGCATGTTTCATCATAATCTCTTAATAACTTATTGGTAATTGCTTTTATTTGCTTCAGGTGAAGTCCAGAATGATGGGAGATTCAGCCTATAAGAACACTATTGACTGTTTCATCAAGACATTAAGAAATGAAGTATGTTTTCTTCACTTAGAGGTGGTTAATCTTTATATGCTTGCCCAATATGAGTACGTGAAAATCGTTGTTTTGTGTGAAACCTTCATCAAATTTACTTTGTCATTATTTTTCTTTTATTTTGATAGTTGTGCTTTTCTACGGGTTGTGTTAGTAGGTTGCATTTAGAAATTGAGATTGTTGGAGCCATAGAACTGCTGCAACTCTTTAAGTGAGAGTCTATACCTCTCAATTTAGGAAGGATTGTTGCATTTAGAAACAGATTGTTGCAGCTGATAGGGCAAGGTATATACTCATTATGTCTCACAATTGCATCAGAGTGTTTGGCTTAAAGGAGATGACATAACAGAACATTTCTTTCGCATATTAACAGTGAGCTTGTAATCCCCCTCCTACAGTAATGAAGACACATCTATTCTTTGTGAGCATTGACTCTTATGCGAAACTTGTGGTTTTAATTTTGAAGGTAACACAAGTTTGGTCTCTCAGACTCCTACTTAGATTCCCGCTGCAGCAAGTTAGAACTACACCTTCTGCCCATCTATTCTTATACCCACTTCTGCTGTCAGAACTGTCAACTGGATCAAGGATCAAGTAAAGCTGTCCCCCTACTATCCAAGGTTGGATTGATGCTACATACACTTTGATGAAGTTTAGAACATATGTCATGAAGTTGTTTTGTGTTTGTCTTTTCTAACTAGCAGATTCTCTCGGTGACTGTGAAAGTCCTCATAAAGGATGCAGAGGAAAAGAAAACATTTTTCAATCCAAGGCCATACTTTAGATTGTTTGCTAACTGGCTTTTGGACCTTACAGTCCCCCCCCCCCTCCTGGATGGTAGCAACTTTCAGGTATGGTCTTAGTGTTTTTCTCTGGGTTCTCTTGTATGACTTTTCAATTCATTGTTGTGCTTTGCCACTTGCAGGTGTTGATCGCTTTTGCAAATATGTTCCATGTATTACAGCCTTTGAGGGTACCGGGTTGGAGGTTCAGCTCAATATCTTTCTGAAATTATGATTCTTTTGAATACTGTGCATGTAAATATTTTCTCTAAGTAAACTCTTGTTATCCTATAGCTGCATGCAGAAGCTGGGAAAGGACAGTTTGAATTATCATTTGGGCATACAGCCTGCACAATTGCTGCTGATAACATTGTTTTTGTTCGTGAAGTTATAAGGGCTATTGCTAGGAAGCATGGTTTACTTGCAACTTTTGTTCCAAAGTGAGTTTACTCAGGATTAGTTTTCTTCATCTTTACTTACTTCACTGCACTTGGAAGAATGAATTTGGATGAATACATTTCATTTTATTATATTTTATATCCTAAGTGAAACTGTTGTTCATTTGTGCTCTTTGAAGCTAATAGTTGTCAGAATTAGATTTTAAGAGGTCAAATTAGTATAGACTCATGTTTGCTCTTGGCTCATATATGATTAATTTCCAATATGGAATCTGAGATATCAAAAACTCAACATGGAATGTCGATTATTGGAGAGCACTTTATGGCTGGAGTTTTCAATCATCTTCCTGCAATCCTAGCTTTTATAGCTCCAATTCCAAATAGGTGAACTTTATTTCCTCTGTCCCTGATTATTTAATTTATCTGCGAACATCGTTCCCTGTACACATGCCAATTAGGTGGAGCTGCTTGCTTTAGTACTTTCAGTGCAAATGGATTGGATATGCCTGTTGGTTCATTTAAACTCTGCTTCTGTGACCTAGTTATTTTTTGCTTTTCTTGTTCACCCTTCTTTTAAATTTTAACATTATAAGTCAGCAATAGGGATGTGTCAAAACTGATCTCTATGATCATGAAAAAGTGATGTTTTCGTCCAAGTTGCTCAGTAGTCTTGTTGTTCTTTCTTATTGGTGTCCTACACTTTATTTAAGGAGAGATTTTCTATTGAGAGGCAGTCACTCATCATGCTGTTGCTCAATTACATAAACTATCAAGCTCCATTCATCAATGGCTCAATGGTAGTGCTAATGGTGACATATGACTGATGGTGCCTTGGGAAGAGCATCTCTGCAAATTTCTTTTCAGTCATTTCGAGTTACTTAAGGCCTCTAATCATAGAGCTCCATAATTACTGCATCTCTCCACCTATCTATTCATCATTCTAAAATGGCTACAGTATGTTGGTTATCTCATGTTGATTGTTAATTAAGTTTGTGATAATTTGATTATTTCGAATGTAGTTACGACTGCATTCAACCGAATATGTGGAGTGGAGCCTTCCACTGCTGGGGAAAAGAAAATAAGGAAGCCCCTCTGAGAACCACATGCCCACCTGGTATATCTAATGAGCTTGTAAGCAACTTTGAGATCAAGCCTTTTGACTCCTGTGCAAATCCACACCTGGGACTAGCTGCAATTTTAGCTGCTGGAATTGATGGTCTTAGAAGAGGTTTCAGTTTGCCTGAGCCTGTTGGTATGGTCCTGCTTCACTTCTTCTGCTCTAATATAGTTCTGAAATTTTGAGAGTATACTTTTATTGCATACAGAAAAATGTGTTTATTAAGTTAATACTTAAATAAACCACTAATACTTAGCTTGATTTGGATAATAACGTACTGCCTGATTTATCTTTATTTATGTCTCTTGGTAATCAAACGCTGAGCATCACTTGCCTATGGGCCTTCTAGAAACTTTAAGTATGTCTTTTGGAAAAGCATTAGCTAGCCAAACAGCACTACGATGTTATTTCTTTCTTTTTCAACAAACTGCTCATAAGCATCAAATCAAGCTTTGTACTCTGAATTTTTTGGTTGATCGTTGGGGAAAGGAAATAATTTAGAATCACATCTGCAAAAGTTACAATGATATAACTTTGCATTGACACTCGGACTCTTGATTTTTACATCTGACATGATAGAGTAACTCGTATGATGCCCTTTCATTATTAAAGGAGAAGTTAACATTTTGTTCATTTAAATATTTGTTGATGCTTGGAATGTTAGCTAATAAATACTCTATTTGAACAGAAACAGATCCAGGTACTCATGTTATGGAGGTCAAACGGCTGCCAAAGGATTTGTCAGAGTCTGTGCAAGCTCTCACTGAAGATGTGGTTTTGAAAGATATAATTGTTGCAACCTTCTGACTGCCATCATTGCAATTCGCAAGGTATGCTATCTTTAATCACATGTCAGAAAAAACAGTTAACTTGAAATTCTAGATTTCCTTTGCGTAATACAGTTATAGGACATTTTTGGTTAGCATGGTGTTATGAACTTAAGCATCTAGATGAATTAAATGGTATCTTTAATATGTAGATTTAAACGTTTTATTTAAGTGATAATAAAAACTAATGATTTTAGATAATATGAATTTACCTGTTTTATTGTGCTTTGCTCCTTGGCTTGGGACATACTTGGGAACAAGTTATGGGAGCATCATTTTTATGACCTCACCCTTAATGCCACAAACTGGTTGCCTAGTTCTAACAGAGCCTTTATAGCTTTTTGCTTTACAAATTTTGCTTTATGATGTCTGAAAATGGATTTGCTGGACAAAGTAGATGCAACCAATTTTCTCCCGCGCTCCATACATATGTACTCTTCTAGAGTTATTTTATGCAGGAGTTCTTTGTATAGAGCAAATATATATTTTAATGTGGAGCAGAAACTGATTTCATTTTCGTCTTTTAATAACATCTTTCATATTACTTAGGGTATCTGATTTTTGTGTTTAATAATTGAATATGTTATTTGTATGGTACTGTTAGATAAGTTTTTCATGGTGATTTGATATAAATCCATTTGAGTAGAGAGGATAGCACACAGTGCATTTGAAGCTTGGTTTGCAGTGTCATCAATATCATTAGTTCAAAGATGTGGACATGCCTATCAAAGTATCGTTTTTCTCTTTTTTATACTTGGAAATTATCTGATCAACATTTGACAATGTTACCTTCTTTAATTAACTTAAAAGACGATGGTATAGCTTGCGTATATTGACTTTTATTCTGATTATGCCATGATCATATAATAGCAAAAGGAGATCTTTCTTGATCAATGCTTTGGCACCTCATCTTGAAGAACCAAAAAAGACTTGCTCGATTCCCATATTTGCTTTTCAAGGAATTTTTTAACTAGTCGAGTCGGTGGCAGTGTCTTCTTTTTACTTCCTTGCTAAGATCTTTTCTTACTTGCAGTCCATGGTGTAAGTAGTTGTCATAAGTAAATGCATCAGGGATTCTGATTTTTTCCCCCATCTTGTCAACAATATATTTGATGCTTCATTAATTGTAATTATCTGTATTTGCTGGATGTACATATTGATGTGCTTAAGAGACTCTGGCCAAGTTTTATTGTAACATTCTTCTTTCCATATCAGGCCATTAACAAATTGCAGAGCTGGTCAGCAGTTGGGCCAGGAGGACAGTGCAGCAATGGATATTTTCCCGAAGAAGAATGTTACTACATTGCTGAAGGCCTTCGGTGAATGCCTCCCTGCTGTAGGAGCTTCCTAATATGGTGCGGTTTGAATCTTAATTTTGCTACATTTTCACAAACTGAATTCTGTAAAAAATTATAGTAATATGAAGTTCTACACTGCAATAAATATTCTTAGTATGGAATTGATGTGATGTCAAATGCCAAATAGCTATCCATCAGGAATGTATAAGATGAAATATGTATGGATGCATTTCAAAACTGAATTATAATTGATTTATTATGTATTTTCAATGAATGTAAGTACTTTTTTTTCTTGAAATCATTTGTGTTGAATGTTGTGTTCAATTAAATTGAATAATGTGAATGAAAATATTATTTATATATAAATTACTAAAAAACAGCAATGCTTCTGAACAAAATTCACAATTTATCGACTGCACATCACTCAGTCGGCAAACGAACGAGAAAAACAAAATACCGACTGAAATAGTGGTGGCTAAATCTACCGACTAGCAGACCAGGCCGAAAGTCGGAAATTACCGACCAACATGCTAGACGGATTGCCGACCACCTCACTAGTAGGTAAATTACCAACTAAAAATGCTGTCGGCAATTGCCGACCAAAATGTTAGTCGCTAACTTTCGATAAATTACCAACTAAAACAACCCGTCAGTATTTGCCAACCGAAAAAGCAGTCGGCAATTACCGACTAGAGAGTCTGTCGAAATATACCGACTGCTGCGTTGGTCGGAATATGCTGACTGAAATTTTTGTCGACAATCTACCGACAGGCTTTCCTGACTACCGACAACTTCCATAGTCGGTAATTCCTGACTGCTCCTTCAGCCGATAATTTACTGTACACTATCGACTGATTATTGGGATTGGTCGTTAATTGATTTACCGACCTGTATTTGTCGACGATTTACCGACTGTTATTTTTTCAGTCGGTAAATATATTTGCCGACTGAATTGTTCAATTTACCGACTTGTTTATTCAGTCGGTGAATCCATTATTTGTAGTAGTGGTTGCCGCCGGTGAAGGAGGAGAAGGGGAAGAAGAAGACAAGCGGACAGAGGCGGCGCTGACGGCGACTCTGCTGTTGCAGGCTGGATTCGTCCACATAATCTCCAAGTCCAAATCGACAACCTCAGCTTGAACACATTGGAAGCTCTCTCCGATTTGAGATGAATTGATCAGGTTTTATTTGAGATTTTTTCAATTGTTTGGTTTGGGTTACCTGGTTATTTTGTGCTAATTAACTTCATCAGTGAATTGATATCCAGTGTTTTTCTGTAAATGACATCTGAAATCATTTCGGAATCACGCTTTCTTTTTTTTTCCTTTTAGAAATTAGATTTTTCCATCCTAAGCATGCATCATTACGATTTTTTCTAACCCTTTGCGGTTATACTTTCTTTTTAAAATATAGTGCTCATAAAATCATTATGCAAGCTCTATTTCCTACCATGTTAAGTTCGTTCTGAACAGAGATTCTACGTATTGCTTTCTGTCTAGACGTAATAGCTCGATCCTGTTATCAGGATAAGTTTAGAAATATATTTAGCTAGCACTTGATTTGTAGTAGTATTTCGAGCAATCGAGAATGACTTGACTACTCGGTAGAGAGTACTCAACTGGAGTGTTATGTTTCTAGTGGTTGAAATGCATTGACGAAATTGTTTTTCTTTTATTTTTCTCTCTCTCTCTCTCTTTATTTACTTTATTGGAATTTGCTGTATCTAGAATGTTGAAGATGCTTCTATGTTGCTGCGGCATAGTCCATCTCTTCCTTATCTAAGAATTACACAAACAGCACTTGCAACTAAACGAGAAGTCTAATGTGTAACCAAAATCTAAAGGTAGATATAGCACGCTAGTCTTTGACAGTAGAAGTATTTTGTTCTTCTTCATTTTCGTTATGTTTTGAATGTTTATTTGCTCTTTCCTTTTCTTTCTTAATGTGTCTGTAGGCAATTCAACCAGGAATTTGAAGGTAGAAAAGATCAAAGCTGTCCAGTAGTACTGAGAGTGCGCATCAAGTTGCAACCATGGAAGATCCAGATAGTGTCGCCCTAGCATTGCAAATTTTGTTAGTTAGTGGGCACACTAGATTTGATTCGTTGTGTCTATTGTTCACAATATTGGTAGCTTTGCAAACAACAAACACGCGTAACTGCAGTCTTTTGGGGAGTAGATAGGATTTTACTTCAATTTGATGACCTAGCCCTTTCGGCATTGAGGAGTTATAGCTAAGTTTCACTTTGATGCTGGTATTCTATTTTGCCCTCCACTAGAACTAGTTTGAATTGGTTTGTTAAAGAGGTCAAATCCTAGGAACTTTTTGGAAATGCTTTGAAATAAAAAAATTTTAAAACATTTTTATATTTTTAAAAATAATTTTATTTTTTTAATTTAAAAAATAATAAAAATTTTATTATGTAAAAGTTTTTATATTTTTTAAATTTTAAGTAACTTTTAAATATTTATAAAAAATGTATTGTAAAATATAAAATTAAAATTAAAAATCTGTTTTTTGAAGAAATTAATATCAAACCCCTCCTAGTCATGAGCAAAGTGTGCGCAAATGTATATTTCTTTTAGTTTTCTGAAAGATTGAAAGAAGATGTTCATTTTGTATTAGGAAGATCAAGTTATAAGGGTAGTTAGGCATGACGAAGATTTGAAATTATTTTCTCACTCATAAAAATAATTTCAAACTACTTCTAAATATAACTGATACACAAAAATTAAACTCTTTTTTCAACCTAATTTTCACAACACTTTTCAAATTTTACTTCCTTAAAAAATCACTTCCGAGCAAAAAAGCATACCCTAAAATAAAAAAATAAATAATAAAAAATTTAATAGATTTTCGTATGTAGAATTATTTTTGTGTTTTCTTCGATGGGCACTCTACTATCAGCAGCACTATTAAATCGCGAACATTAAATATTGAGGAGCTAAAAGTCTAAAATCCTGATGAGAACTGTTTCAATAGCCAAAAGATTTTGAAATGAAAGTAGGAGTTAAGAAAATTTTAGTATTGTCTAATCTAAAACACTTACTAGTTATGAGCACTCAACCCCTATTGTTTTAGAATTTTAGGTTAGAGAACTAACCTTCTAACAAGAGCCAGGTTACTAAAATAATTTTTAAAACTCTATCTATCTACAGTTGTCGTTCGCAACTTCTCTCCAATAGGATCTCTACAATCATCGAACTTTCTCAATCGTGCTGTAGTTCGAGGATCTATCCGCTAATGATTTTGATAAAATTTGTGTCTCGAGTTCAAAAACTTTTTGGTACCAAATGTCCTCGCATTAATGCAAGGGTACTACTACTCACGCTCTCAATCTTACCGCGATTGATATTCCCTTGTTAGGTCATTGTGATGAACTATCTTCTACATATTTGGTTTTTACTTTTGTTCTGTGCAACGTATGTCGTATTGCCGTTGTGAGATCACTTCTCGTTTCAACTGGATATACTATCATGCTCTAAGATGCTCTTATGTGTATATCATTGCTATGGACGACATTTTGTGACTTGAAAATGGTTAACGTCTTTCTCATATGAGAGATATTATACTACTTACAGAATTGTTTAGCGAAAGTTACCACTTTTGCTTCACATGTTTTTTCATCGTATATCATCGTTACTATTTCAGTGCGTGATGCTTGTTTAAAGTTTTCTTTTCATCGAAGTTGTGTGTTGAACGTTTGTGGTGAATGAATAGTAGAGTTGTATATACTGAGTGATGTGAATATAAATAATTTTTATTAGATTGATCAGTGCTTGTATGAATAGCATATGGAATATAAATAATGTGAGTACCAGATTATCAATGCCAAAAGAAATAAAAAATAGCATATTAGTGATGTTTCATACATAATTATCAACTGCACAAGCACTCAATCGGCACTTATCGACTGACTCAGGACTCAATTACCAACTAACTCAACATTGGTACACTCTAACTAAAAAAGGATAGTCGATAATTACATAACGTAGATTTGATTACCAACTAAATATTACGTCGATAATTTCTGACTAATATATAGTCAGTATTTTTTGACTAAATAACAATCAGTATTTTTTGACTATATAAATAGTCAGTATTTTTCGACTAAATAGGCTGTCAGCAAATACTAACATAATATATAGTCGATAAAAATTGCCGACTTCAATGAGAGTCGGTAACTTTTCCGATCAACACGTTAGGTGGCAAATTGTATCTAACATATTCAGTCGGTAACTTACTGTGCGTTGCCGGCTAATTATTATAGTCAGTCGACAAACGATTTAACGATTGATTTGGCTACGTTTTGCAGACTGCGCTTGTTCAATCGCTAATTTACTTTGCCTATGGAAACTAATAAGTTGTTGACCGATATTGTCAGTCGGTAAAACTGTTTATTGTAATAATGATTGCGGAACTAACATAAGCTATGATTATATTTTAGGTTTTCTTAGAAAAAGAGTTTTTTGTTTGTCGTTTTAATTAAAGCAGCACCGCCGGTTGAGATAAAACGACTAACCATTTTAGAACGATTCCTAAAAGTTGGATGAGGCATTTGTTAAGAGGAAAGCGTGCTAACTAAAGACGTGAGCAAATCGGGAACGCTATCAACTAACTAACAACTTATACGCCCGAAATCTCACATAAGTAATTTACAAATTTAGAGATTGTTTATCTAGACTATAAACTCACTTTTTTAAATTTTAATTTTAATTTTTAGCTCATATTTAAATTGAAACAAATATAAATTTTAAACCTTTTCTTTGGCCAAAACTCTGCTTGTGAAATTTTTAATTTTAAAATTAAAAATTTATTTTTAAACTCACTTTGAATACAAATAACTACAAAAGCACATTTTATTTACTCTAAATTTATTTTTTAAAGTTCACTTTTAAAAAATAATTTTAATACCAAAATAAACATAGAAGATCCCAATCCATGTATACGTGTAGCTACCCCATGTATACACGTACCTTTTTATACGATGCACTTACGGTACGTACGTTAGCTAGCTAGCCTGATATGCATGTAGCACTACTTCATGATCACGTCGTACGTACATCCATGTGGTCGAGCCAGTAGTTTCCATGTCGTACACGTACGGTATGTGATTCATATATATTAGAGCTAGCTAGCTAGCAACACCAATAGGTACTAATTAATTAATTAAGGATATTTTTTAATTTAATTACCATCGATTGATATTCTTCCTTTCTATGAGAGAAGCTTAAATTAAAGCATGATCAACATTCCATAGCATGAATAACGAGCATTTGAAATCTACAAATTTAACATTAAAATTAACTAGATACCATATGATATATAGATTAATAAGATGGCTACAGAAATAAAATTAAACTAATAAGGCCTTTTTTATCAGAATGATTTTATGAACAGCAGCAGGCTATCTAGCTACGGTAGTGCACTGAACTGGTGATGAATACCGTCGGCGACGCTCCATGCTTTCTGAGTCATCATCCCGCCGCCGTTCCAATAACTAATCCCTCCGCCGGCTGCAGCAGGGGCCATATTCGTCGTTGCAGCAGCAGCTTCTCTGACGACATTAATGGGCAGCTTCTCTGCACTGGAATTTTCCGCCAATTGGAAAGGTTGGTGGTGATGAGTATCATGATGAGCATCCACTGCAACTGGATCAGCCGGCGGCTGCAGTGCCACTGCTGGATCATCTTTGTCCTCCGATGACCCCAAGAGCGCAGCTACACGCTGCTGCTGAAGCTTCCAATGGAGGTATTGGTTGATGGAGCTCAGCGACTCTATCGACGAAGCGATACTACTGACAGCAGTAGGGTAATCATCGCTAGTAGCAATACTGCTATTGTAGATTCCGACAGCAGTTTCCGATAACGGGTAATCGTTCATCAGGAATCCCGCCGCCGTGGAAGTATTAGCACCGGTACCATTGCACCCAGAGAGAGACAATGATGAGTATTCACCACCGTTGAAAGGCACCAGTTGAGAAGATGATGACGACAGCCTCGACAAGCCCGTGATGTCCCCACTGAAATCCTTCAGTATTTGGCCGGACGAATGATCGAAGGAGAATTGCGGATGATGACCAGTAAGATATTCGCCGGCGATTCCGAGAAGAGAAGTAGTTGAACTTGCTGATGATGACAATGATGAAGACGAGGGTACTCTCGTCTTCTTGGTCTTACGGGAACCGCCACCGACGGGGACGTTTCGTAGAGCGCCGTCCTTTGTCCAGTACCGCCTACAGGACTTGCAGAAGTAACGGGGTTGGGACAGGCTGTAGTTGTTGAAGTAACAGAACTTGGTATTGGGGGAGTCGCACCGGGGGCACCTGAGGCCTTGCTCCGGCGGACAAAACACTGCAGCAGCAGCAACGGTCGTAGTAGCACTCAACGCCTTGCACCCGCCCGAGCTCTGGCAGCCGTCCATCAGCTGAGGTATTTGCTAGATAGCTCCAATGTTGAACTAACTAAGTAGCTCTGTCTCTCTCTCTCTCTGTTTATGTATATAACAATAACGGCATATTATAATTAAGCAAGAAGAGAGACACGGAGTTTGAATCTGGAGTGAGATCAGATGATTGCCGTGCTAGCTAGTAAGTTGATTTCAGATGATTGCCGTGGGTTGAATAGCTGGAGATCAGATGATCTACAAGAAGATCGGAGGGTTGGGTTGCTTGTTTTGTTTTTGTTCCTTCTACACTACCTACAACGCAAGCTAATAATAATAAGATGTCCTGAGGAAGAGGGCAAATGGTATGAGCAGCTAGCTATTAAATGGTTTCTCATGCATGCGAATGACTTGTTTCGAGAAGGAGATGAGAAGAGATCATGATCATATAATGATGAGGGCAGAGGCAAAGAAAAAGAAAGCAACTTGATTATTTTTGGCTCGTGAAAATTGATGTTCACAATTATTAATTGTGGTTGCGGTTGGGGCCATCTATCGACTGATTTATTATCACTATTTGAGCTGCTGCCGTCCGACGAGAATAATTAGGAAGCATTTAAAATATTTTAAAAATAAAGCTTTTTCAAAATAAAAAAATTTTTAAAATAAACTTTATTTTTATCTAAAAAATAATAAAAATAAATAATAAAAAATTCTTATTATGTATAATGTTTTTATATTTTTTAAATTTTTAAATAAGTTTTCTAAATATTCATAAAAAATGTATTGAAAAATACAAAATAAAATAAAGTTTTTGGAAAACGCAAATGCCCCCTTCATACAAGTCTTTATGGAGAAACTCAGAAAGAGGATGTACCACAACAACAGAGAGATTTTTCATCTTCTTCTGCTGCTGCTGCTGGTGCTTATGTAATATTAACAATGTACAACAACAGCAACAGAAACTCCAGCTTTACTTCCGTCCGCTGTGTAAGAATAACTTCCCCTGCCATGCCTCAGTTAGGATATCCAGCTAGCTCTACAGCTATTTTATCTGTATATGTTAAGCTATAGCTAGGACTCCCGCTTCATTCTGCTATACAGTGCTGAAGAAGGTCTACAATTAAAAGAACACAGCTGACCATCAATCAGTATATATACATTCTATCTTACCTGACCAGCTCAGGTAATCAAAACACCAGAAATTTCACGGCAAATCTCACGAGAAAGTGAGTAAAACTCGGACAGTAATTTCCGCAATTTTCGTCTCATAGAAACAGACGACGTATATAAATTGCACTGACAATTGATATTCGCATACGTATAGGGGAGGGCACATGCATAGGGTTATGGACATATGGACAAAAGGAATTGAACCTAGGATTCACACAATAAACCATAAAAGGAGCGACAATACTAGTAGGCATTAGCCACGCCTCCAGCTATATTTAAGACAACTTAAGCGTCTACTGTTTGCGAATCCAGAGCTCCCTGTCCTTGTGCCTTCTTGCTTCTCAGCATGCCAGCTCTAAACTTATAGCCTAAGCTCATAGCCACATCTATAAAGAAAGTAACACAGTCAATTGGACAACCGGAAGCCGCAGAAGTTGCTAGGTAGCACAATAGAGTGCATAGTTCCCACAGAGATGAAACTCTCCGCTTTGTTATAATGCCAGCCAGTAAAGGATATGCATTGTATTAAATATCACTCATGACCATAATACAGGACCTGCTTGTCAGAGTTTGAACTGAGAACCAGAAAATAAGCTACTAGTGAGGCAGGCGTTTTGCCTGCAGAACACAAACCCTTGCCTCATTCCTGTATATCCTTGAAGATTTTTACTAGAACCTTATCACAATAATATTATCATAATGTCGAACAGAATCTACAGGGTTAGACTTCTGAAAACTTGAAGTATTCACTAATATATAAGAACAACAAATAACAACTCCAAAAACAAAGAGTAGAAAAGGCAAGAAAAGACAAATTCATCATGGCCCAGTTTGACTCCACAAATATGGGATACTCTTTTCGAGGCCCTTATAAACATAGGAACTGAATAACACGGGCATTTACCAGCTTTCGAGAAATGAGAAGCATAAAGAAATTTCAGAGACATATGCTGGAATGAATGTAGCACTTTCCAAAAATTCAGAAACTAACAACGACCGTCAGCATAGAGTAAAAACTTTCACGAGAAATTTAAAATTATGAGCGAAAACGCACTGAAGCATTTGACGAGGCATATAGTTAACTTTCACAACATAAGTAGCCAGCACACAGGGGCCCCAGACATAATTTAGTGCTAAGGAAAACAAAATAAAAGGGGAAGGAGATGTGAATTGGAAGAAAAAGGAGCTGTACTTCGAAATAGCAAGCAGTGCATTACTGCCGTGCAGGTTACAAATAAGTGTCATGTCCAAAACAGCAAATTATGATGCAAATAACTACAGAAACCGCTGAAATAATACCTCCTAGAGTTAAAACTACCTTGAAACTTGTCAAGTTGATACGGTATGCAGGAAGAAATAATCAGGAAACGACTGGAAACAAAAGGCTGAAGCATACTTGAAACGAAGACTAAAAAATAGAATTAGAAATTCAATCTTGATTGCAAGGATCAAGCTTCTAAGTTTTTTTGACAAAATCAAAGTTGACACAACAAGAAAGTATTGACTCCACAGAATCAACTTTATGATGACCCACTATTTTCCGGTATTATTATTGTCATCGACACTTAATTTAATTTAGCTTTGACAGGCAGACTAGGCTTCGCTTGTTCCATCAAGAATACCTATTAGTGTCTCAAAAACGAGAACAACAAGCCCTACCAAAGTTCCCTCTATGATAGGGGTCGAAAGGCAGGGGCCGTAGCTTTCAGGCAACATCCAAGACCTCAACATACCAATTATTAAGGGACTAAGATTGTCTCTACGATTAACAAAAGTAACTAAGCAATGTATGACATGTGCCAACTCCAAAAAACCATCCTTTCTTTCTCTACTTTCCATTATTTGTTTATCATGTCAAATAAAGAACTTCCTTTTATGCATATTTTCAAGGTGTGAACCAGCTAAATACAAATTACTGTGAGATATTTAGAGATTTTCAGTCAGCATGGTGCAAGGAAAATTGCACCAAGAATAGTCTGCTTAAATTCTAAGAAACCAAATATCCATCAAATGTTTGGGTTTACTGCAGCTAAAGCACTATCAACCCCTAGAACTTGGAGTAATATAGTTGCTCATTCTAACTAAACCAGCTAGGGTATTGAAGAATGACCCCCTATAACTCAAAAGAATTATAGTAGCTCATTCTAACTAGACCAGCTAGAGCTACTGTATTGAAGACTTCAAATCTTACTCAAGTAGCATGTGGAACTTACAAGTGAGAGAAGAAGATCTATTGATCCAAAGGATAGATAATAACTAAACCACAGTACACCACAATAAAGGTTTTTTTTTTTAAATAAAACATTTAACAAACAACCTAAATTTTAATATAACAAGCACAAATTCTTTATAACAAGCACAAATTTTAATATAACAAGCACAAATCCTGAAAATCAAGCTGTGTTATCCAAAATTAAATTTTGGGCGAAAGGAAACTTACATGCTACTAACACTCAGAGCATCAAAATTGCCTCAAGAGAAGAAAATCTGAGTCCAAGTTGGATTTGCATGCTCCAACAAGAATGATTTTCAGAAGAAATGCCCTTGTGGCTGGCAACTGCTGTCACAAAAGAAAGAAAGAAAGAAAGCACTACTCGATGCCAGAAAGGTCAAAAAATCTTGACAAAGGAAAGCAGTAAGACAAACACAAATATGCTATCTCTAGTAGCAAAACCCGAACTTTCAACTTCTCACTTTCCCCATTCTAACTTCTACACATTATGGCTGCTTCTTTCTCAGGTTCTCATGGCCAACAGCTAACACCTTTAGGAAAGGTGCTTCTTGTTGCTCTAAGAATCAGCTTCCTGCACTTACAATGCCTGAACTAGACGAGCATGACATTCTACTGCAACGTAGAATCAAGTCTATCCCAAACAATAAACCTTAATCCAATTTTAAAATGTGTCCAGGATTTAAGAATGTGCTCAAACCAAAAAAATGTCTAACAGAAATATTTTTGTGATGCTGTCCTCTGCCAAAAAGAAGGTAAGAAAGGCCTTAATTGAATGAAGGAGTTCAAAGATCTTAAGAAGGGAGCAGTAGACAAGCAAAACTGAAGACAGCTATCCCTCTTTGAGTTTGAAGCAACCCAGCTTCTCAGTCTCACTTTTGGAAACTAATTTAACTTTACTGACTGCTTCTTTCTCAGAAACAAAATTTAGCCAAAACTTTGGCACAATTTACTGTTAAGCATCAGCATAACTCTATAAACAAAAATATCCAAGTATATAGACTCAGTAGAGATACCAAAACAATTAGCTTCTAAGGAAGTTCTCTCCAAATGCTACTCAATCACTAAAAGTGGAACACTATAGCTATACGGACCATACTACCTACAGTAGGAAATTCAAAGTTCATTATAGAGTATGCACCTTTTGCTCGTGCTCTAGGAAAGCAGGGATGATGAATACCATCATACAAATTTGGTGCTGTTGATCCATGCTTGCACTAGTAACTCTCGCGATCAACTTGTGCATTTATTACAGTAAAAATGAGAAAAGTGGTTTCATCTATTTATCAAGCACCAAATGACAACACTCTTTCTTTAAATCTAGCACAATTAGGGAAAACCTTTATGATACGGCATTGTTTAGGAAAGTTCGAAATCCATGAAACTTAGTAATGCAATTACCAAGAAAAGGAATACATAGCTGAAAGCTTATAATGTCATCTCCGGAAAAGGAAAGCAACAATGCAACTTCTATGGCATATGCGTACAATGAAATTTCGTAGAAAACAAACAATAACAAAGAAGGCCATGGATTTTCATGAGCTTGTTTTAATGACTCCAACATGTGGAGCAAGCTAGGCAGACGACCTTTGCTTCTAGCAGAAAGGTATAACGGTTTTCTTCAGCAATAGATTATATTCTCATACCATCGGTGAAATATAAGATCAAACTAGTACAGAGAATTAAGTACCAGTTCTTATCTCTAGAATCCACCATTTCATTCCAAATTTGCCCTTTTAGAGATGAGTAAAGCCAAAGTTTAAGTCTCCATTTACACGTCTCATTCAGAAGTTAAGCATTTGTAAAATGTCAATGTAATACATTTATGTATGCCAAGGTAGACAACTATTATAGCACTAATGAAATTTCAGATACCTTTTATATATCTGCGTGTCATTTTCAACTTCACTTTCCCCTTGAGGCATCGACAATGTCTCGAGTAACAGACCAGAAATGTCCTCGAATAGCTTTACTTATATGTCACACTAACGGAATGATATATTTGAAAATGCAAACTGTGAGTAATTTCTATCGAAGTAAAACACAGAGCATGGAGCTCATTCACTAAATGGCATAAACATAAAGCTTTAATAAAAGAGCCATCCAATCACATAAACCATGCTAGGGCACAAAGACTAGAAATCTATATTAAGCAACAAGATACTCAGGACAGATTAACATGTCTGGCAAACCCACCTATAAACATGCCCAAATTTTCCATACAAGCAACTTAGTTAAGAGCCGCTAACTAACCAACTGTATAAGGTTAAAGATGCAGTCAGCAACATTATGCTCCAACCTTCCTCTAACCGTCATATTCCTGCAGCAAAGACGCTACCGTCAGACCTCCTAGTACAACAAAATCACTTTAGAAGAAAAGAAAATGGAACCAAAGAGAATGAATGCATCATCCAGTTAAAACTTACACAGTCAGCTGTACAATTCCGTCGTGACCTCCCACAACGTCAGTCAGGAAACAAGACCTGAGCAAGTAAGCGCGATTGTAACAAACAAACCGATCAATGCACAACCAAAAACAGAAAGACCGAATCTTTATTCCCCAAAATTAGAAAAAGGAAACAAAATTTAACATCGAGTTGCTTCTGGACAAGCCGTAGCCGTTTCCTCGGCGTCCTCAGCTGCCTAGTCCCTCTAAGCATAAGGAAGTCTTCCTCCATCTCGTACTTCGAGATCTCCACCGAGAACTTTGTCCAGCGCCTCGCTTCTTCCGCCACCGCCGTCGCTGGGCTCTCGAATTCCACGACATCAGCACGGGAGACTCGTTCCCCACTTCATCGTCCTCCTCATCATTTCCCCCTTCTTCTTCCTCCTCCTCCGTTTCCGTAGTGAGGGCTACGAGTGTCTGATTTAACATTTCGGGACCCCTCGACAAAAAATTGGAGTTTTCTGTAGAAGTTCTACTTTTTCAGCTACCCAAACGTACTCTACTTCGTTATCACACTTCGTTATCACACTACAAGCTGGCGCTTCCCTATCTAATTGAAATTGCCGGTGCGAATCCCGAATTAGCGATTCCAAACAGGTCCGAAGATGTAGCAGTGAGTAGCTGTGCCGTTGAGCTCCATCGAATCGAATTCCAATCAGTTCTTTTTCTTCTTCTTCCTCCTCCAGTCGAAATTCTTGACTTTGGATTTTTGTTTGTTTGATTGATTGCGATCGATGTCGTCTCAGAGGTCGGCGAGTGCCGGCCATGCCCGCGGTTACCGCTCTACTCCGATCAGGTTTATTTTTTCTCTTTTTGTTTTTCCGATCGATTGATATCTCGTTTGTTTCGTTTCGTTTTATTTCAATGTCGGAAAAATCATGTTCTAATCTAAACAAAATGTTGAAATGTTGAAAATACATTTTGGTCTCTCGATTGGGTTGTGCGAACAAGCCGTATCGTAATCTCTCTAATTCATAAATCTGTATGTCAAAGTGTCAGTTGTTTTTGGTTCATAGGAAACCACAATCGATGAATGACATGAATGGACCTATGACTTCTGTAGCCAGATATGAGATGCGCGCGATGCTATCATGTTATATGCTTGTAGATGCTGTTTTATTTCATAGCATTTGTCAAGAAAACTTCAAGTAATGCATTCTTTGGGCTATATCATTTCAACTAAAAGCCTTAAAGTGCATATGGTTTACTTCATATTTTGTGAACATGCAAAAAACTTAGATATGATAATTAAGTCAAAAACTAGGAGCAAAAAAAACGCACTTCTAGTGGGTGAATAGCACTGGTTTTGTAGTATGGTAGTTATCTGTATTTCTTTGTAATTATTGCTTCATTCTTTAGTTTTCGTTTTACACTAATGTGGTCATGCCATAACTTTTGTAACTTATTCATTGTAGAAAACTCATTTATACTAAGTCCTTGTATGTTTCGACTATTGTCGGTTGTTGACTGTTAGAAATACTATAATCCTTTCTTGCAGTGATTTATTAATTTCTATGTGCTTTTTTTAGTAATTTATGCAGGCAAACTCGTTGCAAGTAATACACATCATTGAAAATTTCATGAGAGTGTGGTCCATGTAATCCCTGTATACTGTTTGTACGAGCATGCAGATTCTGTTGTAGTTTTTATCTTCATTTGTTTGGTTCCAGCTTCCATCATTTTTTTTTTAGTTTACAAGAACCATGGAAAGGGAGAGCTCTACCGAATTCTCAGGTTATCTACGATGTTTGTGCTTTTGTTTATAGATGCAAAAATATACACACAGTTATCCTTATAATGACATATCTTATAAGTCTACTTCAGGATGTGCCTACAACTATAAATGGCGGAATTATGGCATTATATTTTGTCCTAGGGGGAAAGGTATTTTGGCTTGTGTCCTCTGTCAAGAATTTTAGTTGTTTTGTTGATGCAGGTTGTTCTGGTAAAATTGCATGTTTTGATGCATGTGGCACGAAGGATATCCTTGACAGCAAGTTTGATGATACATCAAACTAATTGCTCAAGACCAAATTGGTTTTATTCTTTTAATTGTGATTAATGGGAAAGTCTTTTCACATGGTTGATGCTAATGATAGAGTATGGTGAAATTCAAAATGTGAAAGTGCAGAAGATGCATTCATTTTACATGGTCCAACTGCAGGATAAAACCCATACATTTTGCTTTTGTAGGGAAGTAAAATTGAACAATGTGCCATATGGTACTTACACTAGGGCACCTTCTGGTTGAAAATAAGTTTGCATGTTCACTCCCGGTGTTCACTTGGCCACTTGAGAGAGGTGAAGGCTTTGCTTGTGGAGATGCACATGCTAGTCTGCATCAATTTGTATCTAACTTAACCATTGTATGATTTAATTTATATTTAAAATACCCCAAAATTTGAGATCGCTATGTGTATGATGGATAATTTGTATGAATATTTCACTCAAAGGTTCTCTATTCACTCTATTTCTTTCTGAAATTTCAGTGTGTTGCTGGCAGAATATGCAGGTAGTGTTCTCGAAGTATAATCTGCATTCTATATGGACATAAGGTTCACATCTGGAAAAAGGTATTTTCTTTATTCCATTCTTTCTTACAATTATCATTCAGTCTGCATAAAGAAAAAAACTATACATTCATCTCTTTTTGCTTGTAAAATCGAGCAGTTCTTTTGATATGTTCTTATCAAATTTAACTTCCCTGCAGGTTGCACCTTGCTGTTTCTTTCCTAAGGCATCTGAGCACTGCTGGAGGATGCATAATTTCAATGGAGGTTTTATACAAGATGGATTTCTTTCTGATTGAATTTTGTTGGAGCGCAATATGTTTTTCGGGTAGGTATCAGAGTTTTGGAAGTGATTGACAGAAGTATATATGTTAATGACATTCAAAATGTTAACTTATCCATATAATGTATCCATATATATTCAAAATGCTAATCCATTTTATGAATATTGAAATTGAATATTGCAACTTCCTATCCTTCGCGGGAAAACTTTCTGGTTTTTCACCTTTAGCTCCAAGAGCTTCTTACTAAGTACTCATGAAGATAGGAACAAATTATGATAAATTATGAGTACCATCTTACAAATAAGCCATCATCACAGTTAAAGGTTTTGGCTTTATGAAATTTATTGGATGGGGAGCTAGAGACAGTATTGCTGGATGAAAACATCCTATAATTTATGCTCTTTAAGGCCAGAGTGATTTCCCTTTATTCAGAGGTCTTAGATTTTGTATAAATTCAAGCTATAGGGTCAGTATCAGGCCAAGCAAATGCATTCTTTTGTGGAGGGATGACGTAGTAATTTCTAGTAGACAGTAAAGAGAATGCGACTGTGACTTTCATGTAAGTATGTGTATATATGCAATATAGTACAATTAGTAAAGCAGTATTTTGTCCTTGAATGGAACTCAACTATCTAAAGAGTCTGTTGGATTTAGTTGGATCCTCAGATCCAACATTCTTTCTGAAGAAAAGCAATAACCTTAGTCCCATCAATTACTGCTCTATCTACATCTATATGCTATTACATTCCATGTCAAACGCATACCTTTAGGATAAAGTTAGCTCCTTAGTCAATTATTCTCTTCTAGATTTCTGTAATATTTGTCCTTCTATACTTAAAAGCTGTATATTGTTCTTTTGCTGATTTTATTTTCCTAGCATTGTGTCTTTGGTTACAAACTTTTCTTTATCCAAGGTATTATGAGTCAACTTCTTTGGGCTGGAAAAAGATAGGTTCCATAGACCCAAAAGAATCAGCTTGAATCATTTAAAGAGAGTATCCACATGTCTCCACTCCTGTATGTATTTTTCCCAATAGTTTGTTAAATGCAGCCATAAAAGCGTACTCATTTATGCACACACATGTATAATACTTATTGCATGGTAATGTATGCTATCATTATATATGCTTGTAAGGGTCTTTTGTAATGTTTCCTGTATGGTGCATTTTTCTATTTGTTAGTTGTTGTACTGAGCTATCATTATTGTTAAATGTTAATAAAGTCTCGCTGTTATTATTATTTTCAGTGTTTAAGTAGCTTGTTTCAAGACTCACAACAATTTCAGCCAAAGGCTATATATTTGTCCATTAAACTGCTAAAGTTGTACACCGGTAGCATCAGTTAGCCTTCTGGCTTAGAACAGTACCATATTTGAATGCCCTCATGTTGACTTTGAGATAGTTTGATTAGATACAAGCACTGATTCCCGTACTAGTATCATTCTTGCTGATGAATCCAATAACTATTTCTGAGTTGCTTTTTCTGTGGAGGCATCATTCTTATATGCTAGGTGTGCTTTAGTCGACTAAAGTGAGCATCTTAACCCATAGAAATGCCGGTAATAGCTTTTATTAGTTTGTATTTGTTTTTTTATTTTTTCTAATGAGATGGATGACAAACTTTTAGAATGTAGGTTTGACTATTACTGTGATATTTGAGTTATACTAGTACTAATGTTTCTTCTCTGTTCCAGATTATATCACGGTACTTTTGGTATCTTTATTTGGTCTCTTGAAGGTTTTGACAGTTTTGTTCCTTTTCTTAGACAGTGGACAGAGAAAGTGCGCCAAAGCAGTGCTCGAAGCTTCCCCTTGAGTAAGCTTTGCCTTGAAAAATGTAACAGCTTTCTTCGAGATTAGCTCCTAACTTTTGTATTCTGCATTAGTCTTAGATAGGACGAATTTTTGAGGATCCGCATGTACATAACACTAACTGGCACGTTTTGAAATGATTATTCAAGGGCTTTGTACTCTAAGTTGGTGTGCCTATACTGGTCATTTTCTTTACTTTTAGAGATTTCTTATGGTGGGACTCCTATCTGTCAACAGTTCCAGTTTAACAAAGTTACCTTGTTCGATCTCTGATGGATTAGATATACATGTGGTGAAATTTCATGTATGTAGAACCCTAACAATGATTAAATTCCATGCCTGATCTCTCATGCTGGCCGGTGCTGTAAAAGGTATGCATTTCACATGACATAGTACACAGTGTATAACATGCCTCATTAATTTTGTTACTATTTCATCGAATTAATGATCTAGGCCCATAATGAGTGTGCAATGAAAACTCCCTACAAAGTACCAAAGAAACAATGAACTACCATTGCAACTGAATGAACTGATGAATTTCGATGCAGGTCTTGAGCAAGATTTGTGTTCCATGTTTAGAAGTGTGGTGCTCCACTGCTTCAAAGGAACCATAAATGAGGAAGGTCCCAATAAATTTTCTGCTTGAAGAGCTGCAGTTTGACAATAAGGTCGTTTGTAAATATGCTGACTGTGCTAGAATGTTCATGAACCAGATTGCTTCAGGATATGTTGATGGTTGTTCATGCCAAAACGGGTAAACTTCTGCTTGCTACATGTGCTTGGTACACTTAGAACTTCTAGCATCGATAGTGTTGGAGTGCCTATGTTGCCTGTAAAATCTAGCAAAAGCAACTTTATAGATTTTATGCAAAAGGAATCATGCAATCGGTTGTATTATTGCAGCTTTTACATAAAGATCAAGTATGCGCATCATACTTCTTTGTGAGTATTTTGGTTACTACGTGCGTCAAAATTCCAATGGGGCAGAAGAGCAGGCACAGAGAAACGGAATGCCGGGTCTCGATGTTATTCTTCAGTCCATCCTGAAATACTTGCCTGAATGAGCAAAATGTAATACATCAGATGAAAGAAAAGAATATATATAGACTCCAAAAAAAACATTTTGAGTACAGTAGCAGTCGGTATTTAGTTTCAACCTTGCAGCAAAAAGATCGATAGCCAGAAGGTGAATCCAGGCAGAAGCCATTGTCATCTCATTCGAAAACATTCTCAACATGCCTGGCAACTGAAGCATGAAATTAGCTTCTTGAATAAGAGAATTGAGCAACTTCGGCAAACGCCATTGCCTCCTTACTTATGTCGAAGGGATTTACGTATATAATTGGAACACTTACTCAAGCCTGTGTTTTTCAACGGCCATGAATTTGCTTTCGAAAAGATTACATATATAACTTGTATGCTAACTTAATAGTTGTAGGAGAAGAAGTACAAACCTCTGGAAGCAAGTATTTGGTTGCAAAAATAGTCTTCAAGGTTTCCGGTGTCCAAGAAATGTAGAGAAGGTACGCGTACAAAATACCAAGTACAACGTAAGGCATGGTGCTTTCCATTGACTTTTTAGTCTAAAGCAATAAAATTTTCAGATAGTCAGCATTGCCAAAAGCTTAAACTTCGTATACAGCTTCAAATAATCGAGTTAGATCGTTAAAAATTCAAAAAAAAAAAAAAAAAGCCTTACAAGTGCTGAATTAGGAGCTAGGAGCATTAGCGTGTAGAAGGGTAGAACTGCAGCCGTTCCGTAAGTGAAAGCACTACTAGCAATTTGCGATGCAATGCCTACAAAGAGAAAATCAGAAACCCATTACATTTTGTGTATAACGTTCCTGTATCTAGTTCAAGTTGTTGATCATATCTAGTGATCAATAAAATATTTCCAATTATGCTATAGAAACATAAACATGAAATAGACGCACTTACAAGAAGAGGATATACTTGAGCCTCTTCTTCGATAGGAATTTCTCCCAAACTGTGGTTGCAGCAAGTATTTGGATCTGCTAACAAAACTACGATAGACAACCAAAACTTTTGTTCCTCTTCTGTCTGCTGCTGCCTGCCCTAAAAGATCGGTATTTTGGAATTTGAAAGCGTTTCTAATCTGATTCTGAATTTTTACGCAAGGAAAATGTTGTATTCGATCCCCATACATTTGAACCTAAAAGAAAAGAACCATCAAGTATACATGACAACTCTAGAAATTTACCAACCTTCCTGTGTTATCATGAATAAAGCAAGCATGCTATTACTAGAAAAGAACAATCCAGAAACATTATGCAAAAGGCTACTAGAAAAGATCAAGTCCTGACTTTTAACAATTTTTCTTCTCCTTTAATTTTACAGAACTGAATCGAACAACTTTTTGAAGCTACATATAAACTTTCCAAGCCCTTTTGGATCATGACTTCGAGCAAACAAAAGCTGCAAAGAGTTTTAGAGAGCTGAATTCTTATAGAACTTTTATAAAGAAAAAAGAATCCTCCAAGTGCTAATTAACAAGAAACGAAAGCAAATTCTCAACAAAAAAAAAAATGAAATGAAAGCATCCAAGTAAATGAGATATCAAGTAACCAATTGAGCATCTCTTTTTTCATTTTTGTCCGCAGAAGCAAACATAACAATATCATTTCTAATTCATGATCTTGATGATCTCGAGCAGTAACAAACTGTGCTAGTACCAGTTTATGAGAAAAAAGAGACCTTGAAAGTGGAAGCGGTGAGGGAGCATGAAGAAGTAGAGCAGAGGAGAGCCACGGAGGGAGAGATCATCATATGATATGGTGATGAGCGTTGCCTGCCTGCCTGAACCTGAACTAGAATACTAAAAATATATTGAGCAATATATGTATTTAAGAGGACAGCTTGTTTGCTTTTTATAACCAACCCATTATTAAAGTTCTTCTATCATTTGAATTTGAATAGGATTAGATTAGTTGTTTTATCTTCTATGCATAAAAAAAGAGAAGACAAGAAATGTGTTGGCATGGCACGGTAGCATCGCACCAAAGAAGAAGGAAAGATGAAGAAAGAAAATGTTTTCTTTTCTTAGACAAGCAAAGCCACTATTGGGAGAAGTGACTCATTATATATTTTTCCATATGGATGGACGGTGCACCAAGCCTGTCTGCCTGCCTAGCGATGGCTACAGTACTGCCACGCAAACATTGCTTCTTGAGAAAAACAGAGGGAGTCTTTGAATTGAATTGAAATTGTTGATTAAGAAGAAGAAGAAGAAGAAGAAGAAGAATCGGGGAAACAAAGCAAAGCAAAACAAAACAAAGCAGACGCAGACAGCTTTACATGGACATATATATTATGTATGCTTTTGTTACAATCTTCTACAACCCCCTTGACTAGGCCATCTTTGCTATAAACATTAGGCCCAAGAAAAGGTCCAATCCAATTAGAATTCGTTCTTAATGGGCTTTAACACAAATTGTAACGTTCAAGCTTTAAATACTTTCTGTCTAAATAATAAATATACATAGCCTAATTAAGTGAGTTTTATCTTTTTAAAGTTTCAGAAAATTTTGTTATATCGCCTAAAAACAGTCATGCCGAACATAGCCTACATTTGTCAAACATATAAATCTATGATAGAGAGTCTTTGCCTAAAGATCAAATGATTACTACATAATTGCAAAAGAACTAAAGCCCAATTTACATTTCATTATTCATCGGCTCTGGCCCATTCTCTGACCCTACTGTGCGAATATCTAATCTTCCCTAATTGTTGACATTGGTATGAGACACAAGTTGCATACACTACTAAATACTAATATTCTGACTTTGAAGATAATGATTCCACATTTCATTCAAACGATTCCATATCCATCTACATATAAAATGGTGAAACAAAAGCTAGCGGCTTAACGAATGAAATAAACTATGAACCCAAAAAAAGCCACTTTGTGAGCATAGCATATAAGAATAATATCTATAATCATTTGAGAAGAACACCCATGAAGGCTTGTCTACTACTTCTTCCTTCTCAACAACACGCATTACGCATCTTGGTCGTCGTACCATTAATTTTATTAATTTAAAACTTTCTCGTAAGATCGATCGGTCGGAGGAGATGAAGGTGCCTTAAAAAAAAAAATAGATAGATGCGTTATTCTTTTCATCAATTAAAGCAAGCTTTGCATGGTAAAGTTGTACAAGAAGAATTTGTTATCTAAGACAAAATTTGAATTGAAGGCAAGGCAAGGACGAACACGAACAATTTAAGTACGTAGATATGTACATACAAGAACACTTTAGTTTCTCCTTTTTTGATTTATTATTCCATCAACTTGCGATGAAATATGTCGCCGAGAATATATGTTAAAATTAATATAAGAATCGATCCAATCTGAACTAAGTTGACCAACTACAACTAGAGAGAGAGATCATCATATCAATTAATTTTGATGCGATGAGGAGGATCGTCGCCGTTTAATTTGTTTATTTATTACGGCATTAATTGCCAATGGCCTCAAATGGATTCGCAGAGTCGCATGTATAGGGAGTTCCTCGGTGCAAATGGATTAATTTTGTGCGCCAAAGTCTCGTAGAATATATTCTGCAAATCCAAATTACGTACAATTTAAAAGGTGTCTTTTTAATTTAAGGACGGAACGAGTTAGTGTCACTGGCCATTAAAACCGCACCCCGAATGGCTTTGGCATAAAGAGTTCCCGACTGGTGATTAGGGACTGCATATGATTAGGGGAGAGAGTGGGGTTTTTAATTTGGAAAACTTAATTCTTGTACTTTGCCAGCTTTGGCCATTGTAGAAAGAAAAGTTATAAGTTCTAATTTCTTTACTTTAGTTAAGATTAGATTGCTCATGTCATGTCATATAAGAAAATAAGAAATGAAGCCGGGGGCGGTGAAGTCATGGATCATAGAACATTATTATCCTTCGGTAGAAAGGGGAAAAGCAGTGCAACTGAAAAGAAAAGAAAAAGTTTCTCTTCTTCTCTTGAGCTTGTGATGGAAACAATACTCCATCAGAAAAGAGAGCAGAGTAGAGGCTTCTTCTTCTTCTTATTCACAACGAAAAAGCACTCAAAATGTCTAAATAAAGTGTGATAGAGAAGAGACAAAAGGAACACTCGTAAAAAGCTTGTTCTCTTTTTGGCTTAAAAAGTAATTACTTGGGGAGCTATTTTATTAGATTAACCATTTCACTCTTACTACTAGTTATTGATTAATAGGAAGTAATTAGGGAATGAAATTTTTTTGGAGAAGCATAAGAAACAGAGCGGGTCGCAGTGGAGAGCTGGCATGACAAGTAACGTACGCTGTGTGCACTATGTCTGATTGGATGACCTCGAAATTTTGAAATAAAGAAGAAAGAATCAAAATCATTTCTATTTTCATTTTAGTTTTCACAGCCTGCACTCGTTATCAGCAACTCTTTTTCTTTACAGAAATCTGCTCTGCTCTGCTCTGCTCCTTCTCTGTGCGAGTGTGTGTGTTTTTCTTTGGTCTGTTGTTTGTTAATATAATAATAATTTTAGTTTTTGGTGGGGGTGAGAACCGAAACGCCTCGGGCTCGTGTTGTGTTTTGCTACTCATTACATCCACATACTGCATTCCACATTCGTTTCATTTAGAGTCATTGAGTTTCACTAGTAAATTAATGCATTAATTAATTTAATTAGCATGTTGTTACCTAGGCCAGGAGTGCATGAGTGAATCAGTTCCTTCTTTAATTTACATTAATGTTTTGCTTTTCTTTTTCGGTTGTTTAAACAAAAGAAGAACGATAAGAAAGAAAGAGAAGGGAAACACTCTGCCAAGGGGTCTGTAGTCATCTGTTCAGTGTGGTCGGTGCCTTCCATGCCGACTGTGCTATCTGCAAATTATTCCAAATTCTAAAGAAAAAAAACTCTTTTCTTAACCATCACACGATATATGTGACCGACTCTCTTAAAGCAACCATATAACATATTCAGAATATTTTCTTTTTTTTTTTTTTTTTTTTTTAACAGAAAGAGAGGAACAGAATATAACAAGTCGTTTGTCTTCCAAAAATTTTTTAAAGAATCTTCAGTAATAATTAAAATTTTCTCTTATTTTTTTTTTTAACCATTTTTCTTTAACCCCTTCTTTCCACTGCCCTCTCTGTCATTGTAAAAGTTAAATTCAACAGAGAAAAGAAGAGATATATTACCTATTTTTTATATAATAACCATAATACAGATCCCCCGACAGCACTCTTTTAATTTCATCCAAGACTTAAAAAGAAAGAAAAAAAAAACTGCATTTCCCATGTCAGCAAGTGCAGAGCTATTCCTGCGGTTTCTGTTCTTCTGTTCTGTTTCTGTTGCCTCCGTCCTCCTGCTACTCTGTTTCTTCCCGGCCCACCGCCGCCTTCTCTTTCCTTCCATTGCATTTGTTTTTCCAATTTCGATTTCAATGGCAATTCCAATTCCAATTCCAAGATTGAATAACATGAACAACAGAACTCTAATTTTTTTTGAATAAGAAAAAGATAAATTTTTGAATAGTAATAATACCGTCAATCACCAACGTTCCCTTCTCTTCACCAAAAATAATTAATTACACCAACACTAACTGAAAGCAGCAGCAGCAGCGACTACAGCCGGCGGTGACTGCTGTAACCGGCGTCGTTGTTCGCCGTCGGCTGATAAGAACCTGTTCACTTCATCTGCGGCGGGTTTCAACACGTTGACCTTCCACGTTCTCTGCTCTATTTCTTTCCCTGCTCCAGCCAGCTTCGCCTTCACCACCTCCGTCGCGTCTACTCTTTTCAGCGGCCACCCAAACTCCTCCATTAATCTCCTGATCTTCCCGACCTGCTTCTCCGCCAACCGCCGCGTGTTCTCCTTTATCTCCTCCACCGCTCTCTGGTAATCTTCTTCCCTTCTCAACCTCTCCGGCACCTTGAAGTACTCCCTGAACTCCGGCACTCCGATCGCTTTCTCAATACCAACATGTTCTTTCCCTCTGCCGCCGCTGGAGAAGTATCTCTCCAGCTCCTCCACCATGCCGCCACCAATCATTTCATCTACACGTCTGTCGAGGTATTCTTCTAGAAGCTTCGGTTCCACGTCTACCCAGAGGAAGCAGCAGTGGAACGGGTTGACAGGTGAGAGCAGCGACTGGATGAACGAGTTGGAACCGCCGGCGAGAATCGGTAGTCGTCGGCGGGAAGATATATTGGCGACGGCGGCTGTAGCAAGGGAGGAAAAATCGGAAGGGGAGAGTTCACCGGACGAGGAAGGATCGAGGGCGCCGAGGAGGTGGTGGGGAATGTTGCGGCGTTCGGAGAAGGGAAGCTTGTTGGTGGTGATGTCGAGGCCCTCATAGACTTGGATCTTGTCGGAGTTGATGATCTCGCCGGAGAATAGTTCGGCAAGGTCGATGGACAGCTTCGTCTTCCCTGTTCCCGTTGCTCCCATGATTACGACTAACCGTTCCCTCTCTGGTTCCTCTCTTTCTCGTTGTTGTTGTTCAACGATGGTTTTCCAGATTGTTCTTTTTGTTTCCTGATGATGATGGCAGTAGTGGAAATGGTGATAGTTTCTGCTGCGATGGTGGTGTCGCAGGTCAGCAGTGGCAGTGGAAGCCATGAGAGCGCCGGGGACGGAGATGGCAGGTAACCGGCAGCGTCGGGGATTGAGAAAGGGAAAGAAGATGAGAGACGTTGTAGAAGAAGAGTTGCAGAGGGGTTTGGGCGAAAGAAGTCTCATGTAGACGATACGGAGACCCCGAGGACGAAATCAAAAGCCAAAAGCTGGTAAATTTGCTAACAGGTGGGTTTCCTTGTGTCTTATTAACAGCAATGATGATAACGGTGGCAGCAGAAGATTTTCGGAGAACTGTAAAAAGAGTAGAAGAACAATAGAAGAAAATGGAGAGGATCGATTGCATGCCCTGATTAATTAAATTAATCGGAGCAAAGCAGAGCTTTCAAAGATTGTTGTGGTCTTGATTAATTAATGAAAAGCATGCATAAGTACATACAACAATATTATTGAGATGAGGAAGAGGAAAGCAAATGAAGAAATCAATCAAATAAGAAGGGGGGGATGCACGCTGGCGCCCTCTGCAGCAAGCAGCAACAGAAGCAGCATTCCAGCAGCCGCCGTCTTTATGATAGAGCAGCAGAAGAGCAAATTCGCTTCAGTTAACTTCCCTTGCTTCGTCCTGCTACCTAATAATTAAGGTGCTTTGGTTCCTTCAGTTTTTATCACAGAAACAAATATGCAGTAGATGATGATGGAACAGAAGAGAGAAAGTGATCAAATCAAACGGGCATTTATTTGTTGATGATGGTCTGGTTCACAACAAGGACGAAGGTCTTGAGCCCTATATATATACGCACACTACACACGCCTTGTGCACAATGCAACAACAGCAACAGCAGCATATATAGACAAAAAAACAATTATAATAAATAACAAAACTTTGAGTTGGGGGGCTGGAGACAAAAAAGCTTACATATACTTTTATTATTATTATTATTATTATAAAAATTTTAAAACTGAATAAATATTAGATTAGATTAATTAATTAGGAGGAGGAGGAGAAGTAACTGTTCTGATAAAAAACCAATGATGTACTTTGAACGAATGAATGAATTCCCGCATGCTCTCTCTTTCTCTCTTTTTTAACAATAATTTACATTGACAACTCAACTAGCAACCTCTGCATATCACCAATTCGATCAATGTGTGTGTGTTGTCTAATTAAACTAAGCAGACTCAGGTCCAGAACACAGTCAGGGTTGTCTATAAGAGGATGCATTTGTTTATAGAGCACGAGAGTGCAGTTCTTGTTCCTTGCCCTTCGATCTTTTTTGCAATGCACGGCAAAGTAAAATATTAGCAGCATCGAACCGAAGAGGTGAAAATCAAAGCAGAAACTTTGAAGTCATTACCCAGGGAAATTACTTATATGGAACCAGTCTTAATTTTCTAGGTAATATATATTAATATCGAAAACACAAATTCTGTTGTTCAATATATATATAATAAGAATATTATTCACTCTCCGACGAAGCTTCGAGTTCAACTAGGCAGGACTTTTTTCTTTTGTCAGAAAGTTCTTGCTGTTGGAACTTTTAATTACCTTCCAACAAAACATTGTAATGTATAACCAGAGTGGTCCTTCTGTTAGCAGCTTTTTTATTCGTAACCGTTCAATAACTTTTAATTTTGGTCTTATGTACCAACAAAAATAATATCTCAGGTGCTTTTTCTACTCCTTCCTGTCTGTGCCTTACACTAGTACCACACACACTGGCTGTTTCTTTTGAATTACATTTCACCTAAATCCAACAAAGCAAGTAAAAGAATGTTGTTGAAGTAGCAAACCAAGCAGGTAACTTTTAACTTTAAACAATTTACGCATCTCCGAAACGAGATTGAAGTAAAAGTGAAATTCAATAGCTCCTCTACTGGCCCGGAAAACGACTACACAACGAACGCGACTACTGCTGCTGCGGTTAGAAAATAACTCCATGATTGATCACTTTTAATTTGTGTTGGAACCATAAGGAGGTTCAATTTTGGATTGCGACTCCAACCCCTGGGGTTCATTTTTGGGGGATCAAATTCTTTCTCTGAGGGGAAGCAATAGAAGAAATGCTTTTTCCAAAAACGGGTTTCAATCGGATGCCGAAAGAAGAAGGCGCAAGTTACTTGGGAGCATTTATAAGAATTTTTTTCTTTTTATCTTTAAATGAATCAATCAAAGTAGAAAATGAAATGTTTGGATGTTTCAACAATTCTCGGAATGCAACCATTCATGTCCTCGTTCACACCCTGCTACTTCAATTAATTAATTGCATCACAACCATTCATGCATCGACTACTAAATGACGATTCAATTTGTATATACGATTTGATGAGTGCTCTACCACTTCAAAATGTTCATCACGATCTAATTGTTATATAAATTAAAATGAAGATCCAAAGAAGAAGAACTAAATACAGTGAGAAAGATTTCAGGCAGATTGCGATCAAACTCACCAACCAAATAAAAAACGAGAAGATTGTTTTGGAGAAATTATTCATTGAACAAAAAATCTGAGATTCTCACAAATTTTAATTTGATTCACCGTGTATAATATATATATATATATATACCGTACCTTAAAAGAGAAATTAATACATGTACTTGGACGCCAAAAAACCTTATTTAAAAGAATAATAATAAAGTTAACAGAAACTCAGTACTCTATAGTAGAGTTTCTTGCTCAGATGGTTATCCTATAACTTAACTAATCCACGATGAACCTTAAACAGACAGTAACTAATTTATTAATGAAAACAAAAGACAATAATCAAATGCTTAATTTTTAATTAGGTCTATAGTGTTGCATATTCTATGTAAAGTATATAACTCTAGGAAGCGTGGCGTGAACATAGTACGTACGAAATGAACGACTAAAGAGTTAGATTAGACTTGAAAGTAAGATTTTTATTATTAGTTTTGTACGTTTGTAGGGATTAGCTAAGAATGTTGGCTTTGAAAACCCTTCTAATTATCTTTCCTCTTTGTTTATTAACAACGCAACCCTCGTAATTAATTAACAACTTTAGTTATATAAAATTATTTGAAAGCAAGTGCTATTAATTAAGCTAGCTACTATCCTTAGCTTGTAGCTAGCTAGTACTCAGGGCCCCTACTTCCCGAGACTCCTAGCCCATTTTTTATACTTGTTCTTCTAAATCAATCAAGTCGTTGTTGGTTGTCTCGTAAGAGATAATTTGAATTTCGACAAGCTAAGGATGATTAAATTAATATTTAAAGCTACATCAATCTTATTAAGCAAAACCTACTCAATTGCTACTGAACATACTGCAGCATACATATATATGCTAGCTCTTTTTATATATAGGAAGACATCGATGAAGGCAAGCATGCAGCTACATATATAACATACAATAGACTTGAGGTTTTTGAAACTTCATTCTATATGTATACAGATCTCTATATATGCATAAACTGACGTACGTATTATGTATATTGGAAATTATTCCAAGGAATTACCATTTGTTGATATTTAGCAAAGTTGTTTTACATATCTAACATACTAGTCCTATTTCATGAATAAATGAGATATACATCTAATATACAAATTAACTTCACTAGGCACTAACCATATATATCTTCTCTAGCTAAAATTAAAATGGTGCATACGCATGCATGACTCCTCTGCTCTCATCGACAATGGTCACTCGACGCATGCACAATTAACGACAGCAATAACAACAACATTGATGTGAAATAAGTAACCCCTTAATTAAGTAGATAGCTACATGAACACGTACTTACATGCGTTGCATATATATATATTCATGAATCAATCAATATTAATTGTATTAATAGTATAGATATTGGATGGCACCCGTTCGTCTCATATATCGTCTCTTAATTAATTTTATGTTGTAAACTATATACAATTATAATAACAATAATGTCCGTTGGTGGATATATATAGTAACACAGTTTGCTAGGTCAGTGTGCATGCATCTGCATTAGGTACTTCATTTGTTTTATGAAATTCATTTATAGTAAGTACGTGATGAACCAATTAACTACACTGCATATATCTATACAATATATATAACTATATTAGTTTGCTTGTTTGTATGATTGATTGATCATTAATATTTGAGAGCAAAAAAACAAGCTAATCACACACTGACTCACTCAGAGACAAAGGAACTGGTGTAATACGTAACATATAATAGAATAGAAGACGATGGATGGTTTTGCGTTGATTGAAACGTTTACTACGTACTCGTACAATGTATCAATAGTTTAACCCCGCATTATTATTTTGCAAAACCTTTTGCTGCTGTTGTTGTTCTTCTTGTTAATGTTTAATAAAAATATATATATAATGGAAGATATGCATGATCGATGAAGTAGTGGATGTACTTCTCAACCAATCAATGGAAAGTGTTTGACGGCAGTCGTCCTCCTCCATGGCCGTCCATAGCTGCAGCTGCTGATAAGCTTTGAACTACCTTAATTAGCTTATGCGATTATTATTATTTATCTAAACCAAGTGGCGAGTTGCTATGGGCTCCTTTGCTCGCACTGAAATAAATCTTTGAAAAGATAAAGTATTAAAAAATGAGTTGCTCAAAAAATTAATAGTCCAATTCTGATTGTTAAGTTTTATTTGAGAAAGCGGTTCTTAATTATCTTTAGTGAGTAAAACAGACGAATTTTATGTTGGCTGAAAGTTTCTTCGGTCGAAATTGACTTTTTTTATAAAAAAATTTATTTCTGAATTAACCAAACATGTTCTATAAATTCTCTTGTCATATTCAACTAATTATGCCAGATTAATTGTGTTAAGCTTTCAAATTATATTATATTTCAAATTAATAGCGTGAAAAGTTGAATAAAATATGATTAAAAATTAAACTGTTAAATAATGTAAATATTAATTAGTAGGAAAAAGTTTAAAGATAATATCTAATTAAAAAAAACTAACTAATTTGACATATGGGCTAACAATTCGATATATATATAATATTTAAACAATTAATTAAAATATTTTAATATAAAAATACGACCTTACCAATAAGAAATTACTGAGCTTAGATAAAAATTATTCACCGCTTTCTTAAGTTTGCACTTTCGATACGGAACAGGTAGCAGTAAGCCACAAGTACAACATAAAAAAAAAAAAAAAAAAAAAATCTTCTTCTCAAATTTATTGTTACATAATTTATTTTTATTGTTGGCTAAAAAGTAAAATGTTTTTCTCTAACTTTTCTTCCACTAAATTCAAATTCAAAACATTCTTAATTTGTCTTTACTCAAAAGATAATGACGATTTATTCTTATCCCTAACTAACTCAAACCCACTTTAATTTAATTCCCCATAAACTTTTTTTTATTTTCAAATTGGTCCGTCAGTATCATAACAAGTCAACTATTGATTTTGATCGATTAATCCATCCGTCCATTTTCATCATGAGATTATCACCGTCCCTTTCGCAACTAAGCGAGCCAATTAATTCTCTTACTGCTGTTGATTAATTTAGATACAATAATCAATTAAGAAAATATAATAATATTACGTATATATTATGAGTAATATACGGCTTGCGTATTCTAGAAATAACTCGCGTATATAACTAACTATTCTTGAATGAAATTATTTAGTTTTAGTGCCGATTGCTTTGCTGTTTCCACGTAATGATAATATGATTCAATCAAATATTGATGACCATCAATAAGTTTAATTGAATTCAATGAAGCCCACTTTAATTAGAAGGAGGCCCAAAACAATCAAAGCCCAATTCTTTTTTTTTTATTATCACATTAACTTCGACTTCTCTAATTTCTTATAATTAGTTAAAAAAAAATTTCAGCTTCACCGTCTCTGCATGTACAAATCAGAATGCGAGGACCGAGTGATCCGAGCAGCCCATGAACTGTTGGGCGTACTAATAAGAAGCCCATTAATACTACCACTTGCTATTGGGCTTTCACAAAGCAAAATTTTGAACTGTCATGTGGAGCAGGCAGATGTGGCGCTCCACGTGAAAATCTGAGCAGGTTCAATGATTCAACAGTATTTATTTCATAAGAAGAGCACCAAGATCAAGAGTTGACGCTGCTAGCTGAAGATCATGAGCATGATGATTGCTCCTTCATCATCATCTTCTTCTTCTTGGATCCATCATCGCCAAAGCTTGATCTGGACTGGTTTGCAAGGAAAGAAGTCGGCTGTTGGTAGATCAGTGATGGCAAAGGCAACTGTGGGTAAGATGGCAGCAGCGTTGCAGCTGGATTTGGGAGCTGAAGGAGAGAAGCTCAAAGCGGTGTTGGCGAAGGAGAGCTTGGACTGGCACCATGGAAGAAGGAGAGTCAGGGACGTTCAAGGATTACCAGGCTCGGCTCGATCACATTCTCTTCAAAGTCAGTCACTTCTCTCTACATTACTTTGCCTAAAGTTTTAATCTTTATGAGCTCAACTTAGATATTTCTATCCTAACCCCATATCATGCATGATTCATGGTTCTCTTCTTACTTACTGGTCACTTCAAAATCAGGGTAAAGTTTGAGATAAGTAGTAAGGCAGGATGGGATACACTGCGTCGGTTTTAAGAATTAAGGTCTCTCTAGGAGGAAGAATTTTGATTCCATCTCTCCTAGCAATTTTAAGGTTGCATGTCACAGTGGCTTTAGACACCACTTCAAACTCGTCAGTCAGATCATCAAGTCCGATTGTTTTAAGGGAACCACCTCACTTGTTGGATGGACAAGATTCCCCTCCTCACTAGTGATGCCAAAGATTGATTTCAAGTTTCAAGTCTGTTTTTGATTCCCCTCCTATAGTTGTGGGAAAATTATATAAATTGTTAAGCGTACGATTTGTAGCACCTAGTTCACCATCTCCTAACTCCATCATGATGTTAAGCCCGGCAAGACATACTAAGTTGAACTTCTTACGCTCAATTGAATTTTGCAAATTAAGTTGAAAACCTTGTTCAGGTTTAACTTAATTATGAAAACTTCACTTGAGTAGGAAGTTCAACTTAATCTGTCATGTCAAAGTGAACTTTTGGTGAGCCGGTTAGTAAATATTAGATGCACATAAATGTTGATTACAAGATTTTGTAGATAATGCAAAATTGTGTATTTTTGACATATATGCTTGGACTGTGAACAAATGCAGAAAAATGACACATCACATCAATGCATATGTTAGTTTGGCTTAACAATTTATCGATCCATTCATTAAATCATGAATCGTCAAACCCAAAGAATCCATCTTGCCATGGATGTAGACATTGGGTATCTATAGGTACATGCATGGAGTTTGTCTTGCCAACATGGATATTGAACAAAAAGAAGTTTCATAGTATTCTCTGTTAATATACTTCAAAACTTGGGTATAAGGTAGGGATAAGATAAGATAAACCATGATGTTTATTTAGATGGAGGGCTAATTTAAAAATATATAGTAGAGATATACGAGAGACCTGGATCCGTTCATATAAACAATTTGGGCGATATGTGAAAAGATTATGGGGTCGTTTGGTATTGTTTTCAACAACTTATTTCATCTCTTTATCAAGTTTTTGTTTCCCAAGAAGCTTTCTTCAGTACTTTAGATTTTTTTAAAAAACTTTTGAAGGTATGAGTGAATTGTACATCATAGAATCATTATATGTATATATTTTTTTCTAAATATAAAAAAGGCAAGCTTGATATGCAAAAACTCAAAAAAAAAAAAATTCTCCAAAATTTTTTTAAGCAATCCCAAAGGACCCCTGTATAGGTCCTATCATATGTACTGCACAGCTCAATACATGTGTGGGAACATAGGAAGTTCCACCATAGCACCTTGAGTATTGTTAAGTTCAATTTAGCAAGGTATATTAAGTTGAACTTTTCATGCTCAAGTTTAGTTTCCATATTCATAACATTATTCATGTTGAGCTTGAAAGTTTATCTTGAGTATTGAAATGTTAATTTGAGTATGAAAAGTTCAATTTAGTTTGCCTTGCTATTATTATTATTATTATTATTATTGAATAGGTTGGCATAGTGAATACAAAAAATTGTAGTTGCAAACGTTTGATGGATACACGATCTGAAGATGTCCACTAAATTGGTAAAGATACAACAACAATAATAAATTAAGTCTTTACCGCACTTGAGTGGGATCAGCTACATAGATCCTTTTTTCATTCTATTCGATTATAAACTAGATCCAAAGAAAAATTCAATTCCTCAAATCCTTCGCCACCACCCTATGCCAAATTAATTTTTGTCTACTCTTTTTTCTCCTTCAGTGTTCAATGGAATCGCATCACTCTTATTCACTGCAACATCTTCATGTTTATGCAAGACATGTCCGAATCAGCTTAAGCCTACCTTTCCTTAACTTGCTCTTGATCTGCACGACAGCTACTTGTTGGCATATATTCTCATTACGTATTTTGTCCATTCTAATATATCCACACATTCATATTAACATCATCATTTATGCTACATTTATGAGTTGATAAAGATAGCTAGTGAAAAACCATGCATGGAAAATGAATTAGCATATGGTGTCTAGGGATGTCTTAGCTGGCTTATTAAATCTACAGCTCTAACCCATCACATTGCTAAAGCATTGAGGACACATAGTTTTGAAGTTTTAAGTTCAAGATGCCTTATTTTATTAAGGTTAGATTAATATTGCAATCTAGTGGGGTTTACTTTAAAAGACTGTGAATCAGCTCCAAAAGGGCAATACTCATCATCATGAGGAAATAGTCAAGATCCCATCTTATTGCGCTCCTTCTGAAGCACTTTATAGCAACCTGCACATTCATCAAGCTTAGGAGCACTGCCATTATTTTGTTGCTAAAGGTGTTTAATCTTGTTAGAGTTGATAAAGTAGAAAATATGAGTTCCTTTGGTCATAAATAACCATGAAATCTAATGTGGGAACAATGACTTATACTTTATAAAAGACTTACAAGTTGAGCACTTGCTCAGAGTTGTCATGGCACTGCTAGGAGTCTGATCTTTCTAAAATAAATGTAGGGAGACCAATAGCAATTTTTCTTTTGCCAACATCAGGCTCCTCTAATTCATTTTCAGAAGATCAGTCTGCTTTGAGTCATGATAATGCCATCCGCTTGTATGCCAACCAACCTTCCCGTGTTACTCACATTCTGCATCCATTTTCTCTGCTTGATGCACTTCTGATATTTGCTGATTAGACTGTTAATCTTGCAATTATTAGGAAGGCTGATAAGTCCTCTTTCCTGAATAAGGGTTGCTAGAGCCTAGAGATAATGTTTTCAAGATTTGATTCTTGCCATCACAAAATAACAGAACATAATCATGAGGCTCTTGGACATGATCATCAATCTGCACAAGATGGTGCATCAATTTGCAATTTTTCTTATTTGCATCTTTCTCTATTTTCCCCTAAAGGTGCCTAATCTTGGGGATAACTAAGAAGCACCTGATCCTGTACAAATTGGTTAACAGATGCTATTACCAAAAACGCTTGTCATATATATCGATATAGTATAACACTGTAACTTTGTTGATTCTGATGAAGAGTTGTTGTGCTGCAGATGGCCCCAGATGGAGTGCAAATGGAAGAGGTAAGCTTGCATGGAGAACTTCTGTATTTTTATGCTGTCCCAACCTTCTGCCTAGGGTGAGTTTAAGCTTATAAGGTGAAATTGCAGAAATGGCATTTAGCTGTTTCACAGATGGAGTTTTCCTTAGTTTTCATTTGTTGAGTTCTTGGTTGGTAGAATTCTTTGAATCTAGTGAATGAAAGGTCGCCTTTAGGTAGAAATATATATATATATATATATATATATATCTATATATAGATAGGATATAGGCACATGTAGGCCTTAAAGGTACATGTGTACACATGTTGACCTAAAAGTGGCTAACCTCCTACCTTTTATTGAATATGAAGAACCATGAGTTGAAAACATGTTGATAAAATTTCAGCTCAATCGGAATACGAACCGACCTCCATTGGAACTCTTGATCAAAATAACATAAATTTTTAAATTTGACAAAAGATATATATTTTGTTTTTGTGTCATTTTGATCAAGAGTTCCGATGGAGGTGAATTCGTATTCGATTGAGCTGAGATTCTATCAACATGTTTTTTAACTCATGGTTTTTCTATCAAACGTGAAGATTAGATTTGAAAGCTCACACCACTTTTGGTCGGAAAAGGTGTGCATGTGCCCTTTAAGGCCTATCCCTTCCCTATATATATATATATATATATAATGTCATTTTGATAAAAACCAAACATAAACTCCAAGCTATCTGAAAATATGGTATGTTGACTGCTTGTTGTTTTCTTTCCTTTTCGTTTTCTCTTTTTTGGTTAAGGTTCAGCTTTTGTTGAAATAAAGGGAGTAAATGGGGCAGACAACACAATTTAAAGCTCAAAGGTTTTTCTAAAAATTTTCTGACTTCATTTAGTGGATTGTAGTAAGATGTTGGTTGAATGTAACCTCTTCTGACATTTGTACCATATTACAAAGTTTATTAGCTACAATGAGAAATTGTTTACCTAAACATTTGTCGAAATTGTTTGCAACATGCACAGAGGTTCGAGAGAAACTTGAAGGGGGTGGAGATCTTCTGGAAGCGCTGGCTACCACCAGGTGGTACTGCTGCTGCCAAGGCTGCCCTATTCTTCTGCCATGGCTATGGTGACACTTGTACCTTCTTCTTTGAAGGTTCATTGATTCCTTTCTTATAACCAATTCCTTCTCTATCTCTTAGAGTCCTTCTAAAAGAACAAAAAATAAATCTCTGTTGTTCAGGGATTGCCAAAAGGATCGCTGCTGCTGGTTATTCAGTGTATGCGATGGACTACCCTGGCTTTGGTCTAACTTCAGGACTCCATGGCTACATCTATAACTTCAACAACATGGTCGATCATGTCATTGAGCATTATAATCGCATTCAAGGTAGCTATGCTATTATTCTTGATGGCAAAATTAGATTTTAAATGCTTGTTATGATATCAAAGGACGTATAGCTTTATGATTTGCAGCTAGGGAGGAGGTAAGAGAGCTTCCTCACTTCTTGTTGGGCCAGTCTATGGGAGGTGCAGTTGCTCTTAAAGCTCTCCTTAAGCAGCCTAAGGAATGGGACGGACTCGTACTTGTTGCACCCATGTGTAAAGTAAGTCACGCTCTATCTGCTCATGTAACTGTTTCCGGATCCGAGCCATAAGTTTTATAAATAGTGTTCTTATACATTTGACATAATGAGCTTCAATTGTGGAAGTAAGACAGGGATCTCAGAAAGGAAACAGAAATTGTATAGTTACTCTATCATCACATAAGTTCTACTTTTTCAAGCTCATACTAAGTTTTCTATCTTCTACTTATCCAGGTGATTATAGAAATCATAAGCATACTTTATTAAAATATCAAGTTTTTCTTCACCATATATGATTAATTTTTTATCTGATGTATCACTGATATGCTACAGCATTAAAATAACTCTTCTTATTTTCTGGTCCAAAGATCCAACAAGATGTGACCCCACCAGCACCTGTACTAAGTGCTTTGACTCTCATGTCTTATGTGCTACCTGAAGCGAAAATGTTTCCTCAAAAAGATATTGGGGAGCTGGCATTCAGAGACCCAATGAAGCTGCAGATTGTAAGTTACCCTTGCTCCTTTGGAATCACAGTCAGTTAGTGTCACAGGCTTCTATCTTCCTCTATGTATACATGAATGGAATTTTATATTGTACATCTTTTGTCCAAGAACTTCACATTACACACTAATTTATATTGTATCTGTCCCTTATGGGAGATTTTCTTTTGATTGTATTTGGGAAGTTTCTCTGTGAAGTTTTTTTCTTGTTATTTCAAATAAAGAGATCCACATGCATTGTGTAGCATAATGTATTATTTTTAGAAGGAAGACTTGTCCTTAATATTGTTTTCCCTAGACATGTCTGAAATTCAATTCTTTATCTTTCAGTCTTCTACTCTGTTATGTTTCATTAATATTCCTGAGAAGGCTATAATGGTTTGTTCATTCCTAAATATAGCGTTGTTGATGAGTCATTTAAATTTATCTTACTCCTTTAGGACAAATCTAAAGTTGATTTCGGTTGTCTTTGTAAATGGCCATCTCTCTCAGAATGAATATATTGGTTTAAAGGTAGATTGCTTGCATCTTTAACCATTGCTTGATCTAAGCATTCTTCTACTTATGCAGGCGCACTACAATGTGATTTCATACTCTGATCAAATGCGATTAAAGACAGCGGTGGAACTCTTAAAAGCTACACATGAAATCGAATCAAAGCTTCAGGAGGTCAGTGTTTTATCAATACCCAACTTTTTACTATCTTGGAACAACATGGTATTGTTCATATTTTCTTGGCCCAATAATGTAACTAAGCACGTCATGGACCTGGGTATTGCACCTAAAGATTTATAGCCTCTAGAGCTTGAGGAAGTTCAGCTGTTGGATACTATTGACCGATGTTGCTCGAGCATCACCACCTAATTCATTTCTTTCTCAGTCATAATGGCTATCCTCTTCTATGCGTCCTTGCTGTCTATCACCACAAGTGCCAATCTCCTGCAACTCTCGCTCTCAGTTGACATTTCAACTGATTGCCACCAGCCTTATAGCTCAACTGTAGATGTGATCAATCGCATGATCTGAGCACCAATTGCAACTTTGTTTCAATTCCAACTCTGATAAAATTGGACTTTGACTGACATTTCCACTTTCAATTCTGTCAACCAAACACAGGTTAATGTGATTGCCAAATTAGTCAGACTTGTAAGAAAGTAAGAAACTGCCTCCCCTATTCTTCTGTCTGGATGTACCCTCTGCGGCAGCTCAGATGGTAAATGATAGCATGATGGTTCTCGAAACCATATCAACATCCTTGTTGCCACTTGAGGAACCTAGGCATCTAGTGCATATGTTAGTTTGTAATCATAGACCATTCACCATGTTAGCGATCTTTTCCGGTTGTCCTGAGGTGCATGTACACTTTATTCCTGAATCCGAAGAATAGAACTTGCAAGAGGACATGAGTTACATTTTCTTTTGTGAAGGTTTTCTTAGGTTGATGAAGTGGTTCTTGATTTACTTAAATCCTATACAATTACTTTTGGGCATGGAAGAGAATATTTGACTACAATAGTCTGAGATTTTCAGTAAATTTGGTAAGATCATGTGCATGTCTTAAGTGATGACTCTTGAACATAGAATATGCAAAGCAGTAATCAGCTGCTTGGGCATAACCGTTTCATGTCTTTGATTTAGGTGGCATATGCATCCGCCTCAAAACTCAGACTGTCTATTTAAGTTCAACTTGTTATGATCACATAAACTAAATGCGAAGGACAACAGCTCGAATCTTCATATTTTGTATTTGAAAACGAGAATATTCTGCATTCTTAGTTCAGGATATGTGAAATAGGTTCTCTACATTGCTTCTGAAAAAAAGTGGATGTAGAAGTTTGCAATTGCTGCAATTAGATGCATCATGACCTTCTGCTCATTTGTCAATGCACCTGTTAAATGTGTAAGAAATCACTGAATGTCTAAGCTATTTGAGATCTTCTAGGTTTCATGCCCATTGCTTATTCTTCATGGAGCAGCAGACAAGGTAACAGATCCTCATGTCAGCCAATTCCTTTACGACAAGGCTGACAGTGAAGATAAGACACTCAAGCTATATGAAGAAGGTTACCATTCCATCCTTGAAGGAGAACCTGATGATCGGATTATTGCCGTTATTAAGGATATCATCTCTTGGTTGGATTCTCATTCTCGTTGATGATTTTCAGTACGAATGTTGTATTTATTGGTTCGTTAATTTGTGTCAATGCTCTGATCCACTTTTAAGCGCCTTCCGATATCATGTTTGTCTTGTGCATGTGGAGTGAATGATTTATTTTTTTTTTCCCACCAGTTAAGTGTGATGTAGCCAAAATCTTGTTGGTACACTCAAGAGCTTCTTTGAAATCACCGGGGAATTTTTCTTTTCTTCTCTTCCCCCCATTAATTTTCGTTTTTTAATGAAATATTTGTATGCGAGCCATTTGAGTTGAGATGCTTCGAATTGCATTTACAGGGAGATGAAGGCATGTAATAAATACAGCTTTAACAAAATTACAATTTCAAGTGACTGCTAATAATTAGGAGTTGTTCGGGGTTGTTTCAAACGTACAATTTTTGAAGAAACAGAATTTTTTGAAAAATAAAATTTGCTATTTTTTTAACTTAAAATAATAACAATTATGTATATAATAATTTTATAACATGTAATTTTATTTATATTTTTAAATTAAAAATAAATTTTAGAGCATGGAAAAGTTTTTTGACAGAAACAACGCACCTCCAAATAGACCCTTAGTGGGAACTTTTTTTTTTCAAAATAATTTTTTAATTTATATTTGACTTAAAAATTATCAAAACATTATCCATTCAATTAAAAAAATTATCTTCTCTATAAATTCAAAACTAATTTTAATTCAATCTGACAGCTTAATTTTAGAATTTATTCTTTGATAAAAATGTTATAAAAAATATTTTTAAAAGAAATAAAAAGAAAATAAAATATTTTGAAGTTGGACATGCTAATTCGTTTTGTTGTTCACTATACTAAAATCTACTAATAGGGCCAAACTACACAAAATCGGTCGCTATTACTACTTACGACCAATAAATACCAACCGCTAAACTAGTTGCTAAAAGCTGGTCGCCGATAGTATTGACAACCATAATGAAGCAATGGTCACGAAATATACACGTAATAGCTACCAAAAAGCAGATATCGCTATAAGCATAGTTCTAAAATCCAACTCAGTCCGCGATCCGAAAAATTACCGAGTCACCGATTAACCGAATGGATCATCGAATCGACCCACTAGATCAAATCGAATTTATTAAATAAATATAATATGTTAATACAAATATATAGACTGTAGCAACTATTTATAATTAAAAAAATAATTGTATATAAGAAATATGAATATGTTTTTGAAATTACATCTTTCATGTTTTTTCAGCAACAATATTTAAAACAATAGCTAAAAGACCTAAAACATAATAAAATTTTTATATTTTATGTATTACAAAGAACAAACTATCTACACTATTTGCTTATACATACAACAAGGAGCAGCATTTTTTTATGCAGGCAGGACGCTGTAGAGCTTTTGGAACCAAGAGAAGTACTTAGACTCACTATCTTCTAAGCACAAATTGTTTGATATAAATAATTCAAATAATTAATCAACTTTGGAATGCATGTGAAGTCTAATTGTTTAAAAAACTTTCATGTATGCAAGCTTATCAGTGGTGGGTTGACTCCTTCAACAGCCTTACTATCTGGATCATGTATGCAGGCTTACTGCTGAACCTGAAAATTAGGTGGAGGGTGGAGGCAATTCAACAACACTAGCGGTAATTTTCATATATGCAGTATGCATATACAGGCTTACTAGGCTTGGCACTAGAGGCAACCCACTAGCAAGGCAACAACACTGAGATTGTAAGAGATCTGGGCAAAGGCAACTTAGCAACAACCTTTTTCAGTTTCCAGACCACCAAAGGCTGCTAACCATTGAGTTTTGAGATTTTGTCAGAGCACCAGAGCATCAGAGATTTCAATTGCACTATAATGACAAAGAACTTCAACAATAGTAAAGTTATTAATCGATAAAAATATTCCATAAATTAGCTACTCATTGTTCATGATTTTTCATCCTATTAAAAGACACTGAAAAGCTATAAGCAAACAATCTTCTTTAGAAGTGGAAGGATGAGAATTTTACTTTTAGTGAATTTGAAGAAAGTGGTACTAAAATAAACAGCCGTACGAAGACAATAATCAAAACCACCACCTCTTGAAATATTCTGATTTTGTGGAATTGATGGCTCGGTGGGAGTGGGATTAGTAGGTTTAGTTAGAGCAGAATTCATGTCCGAGGAAAGATGGCTGCAGTAGAGAGGAATAGCAACAAGAAGACCACGAGAGATGCAATTTCGAACGAACAACGAGAACGAACAAGCGGATTGAACGATCGAGCGAGAATGCCGATAAGGAATAAACTGGACTAAAAAATCAGAACGCTGAGAAGAAAAGGACGACGGTTAGCAAATCAATCGATGCGGGAGGAGAATATTCTCGGCAACGTATTGACAATGAGCGAGAAGGAAGAACTTGATTCAGAAATACCGAACCAGTGAACCGGAAGACACGAACCAATTTTTGCTTTTTTGTTTTAAGTTTTTAATTTTTTAATAAATAAAAGCACTGGGTGATCCGGGACCCGGCCGGGTCGACCTGGGTCTTGCTGGATTGCTCGCACGGTCCGTTTTTGCATCGATTCGGCCCGAAATCGGTGTCGGGTCGCTAGTTTTCTTCCAAATCGGCCGATCTGGACCGAATTTTAAAATTATGGCTATAAATAACAATGATCAAATCAAACATGTTGCTGTTAAAAGAAATTGAGGATCGAAACAAGCGTGGTCGCTATTAAATAGCGACCAACACTACTAATTGCTATTTTTTATTTAAATTAATTTTTTTAGAATTTTTATATAAAAACATGAAAATATACAACAAAATGCACAACACAAAATTATAAATATTCCCTAAATTAAATATATTTTAAATATTTTATATTAATTAAATATTTACTAAAAAGTACATAAATATTTTTATAATATAATATCAATAATGTTATTAATACCAACTTCATATCAAATATAGTCATCAACGCAAATTTTATACAAGCACCGACACCAATTATGTGCATGAAATAAAAGAACAAATATTATTAAAAGCTACAATATATAACAAATCTATAATCATATATAATAAAAATTAAAAAATAGAATACCATATCTAGTTCATTCGTTTGATCTCTAAATACAATTCTGTTTCTTCCTCAAATTATTTATTCTCGCCGAGATAGTTATGTTTCGTTACCTTTCAATATTTTTTCTAAGTTTTTAATCTCTTAAGTTATATATTTTAAGTTTTTGATATAAAAATTTTAATAGTGTAAATATTTTTAATTCACTCGTCCTACTTTCAAATGACGATTTTGTTTCTTCATACAATTCACTCTCATCTAGACAGTCATGTACGCGTAAGTTTCGAAGCATTTGGACATTTTTTTTTAAAATTTGACCCCTTAAGTTGCTATAAAGCTAATTTTTTAATAAAAATTTTTAAAATATATAAATACTTCTAACTCACTTCATCTTATATCTAAATGCGATTTCGTTTTATCCTATAAGTCACTTTCGCGAGCATGTCGTGTATACGTAGATTTCGTAGCATTTTGACACTTTTTTTAAAATTTGACCACCTAAAGTTGTTGTGAAGCTAAGTGTTCGATATAAAAAATTTTAAAATATATAAATGCTTCTAAACTCACTCATTCTATATCCAAATATAATTATGTTTCTTTCTATAACTTACTCTCGCCAAGACAATCATGTATGCGTAGGTTTCGGAGTCTTTCGACTTTAACTTTTGACCCCTTAAGTTATTATGGAGTTAAGTTTTCGATTGATTTAAAATTTTAAAATGCGTAAATACTTCTAACTCACGCATCATATATATCATTCTCGCCAAAAAAGTCGTCTACGTATAGGTTTCACCGACTTTAGACATTTTTATAAAGTTTTGACTCTTTAAGTTGTTATAAAGTTAAATTTTTTATATAAAAATCTTAATAATATATAAAAATTTTAATAGTGTATAATTTTATTAATTAATTTAAAATTTTTATTTTTAAAGTAAAGGGACCATCTTTGTATTTGGTCCCTATTACTAGAGAAATAGCGGCCGATCTTCTGAGTGTCACTATTGCTTTCAAGTAATAACGACCATTTGGGGATATTTAGAAAGTGTTTATTAAAAATAAGTTTTTCAAAAAAAGAGATATTTTTGAAAATTTTTTTTAAAATAAGTCATATTTTTTTACTTATAAAAAAAATAACTAATAAAAAATTTCATGACGTAAAATTTTTCGGACTTATAAAATTTTTTTAAAATTTTTATAAAATTTTAAAAATTTTATTGGGAAACGTGAAATAAAAAGTTGAGTGAGAAAAGCTCTACCAAACATGCCCTAATTTGTTCAACTGATATTTCTCTTTCAAGTTGTGAGCTAAAAAATTAAACATATAAGCGGGTCTGTCAAGTGCCAACACATCCTATATGAATAATATGATAAAATAATCTTACCTTTCTAATTTTCAACTTGGAAAAAAGTCTACCGATAAGGAATTGTAAAGCTTATTATTTTCATGCTGTTACAAATACCGAATGTGTCCGATTGTTAAGATACGCAACGAAAATATAAAACACACTCAAAGGTCTTGCGTAAGCAATACGAGAATTGAGACAAAAGCAAAACAATCACAAAAATAAAATATTTACGTGGAAAAAAATGAGAAATACTCTACGGAAAGGCAAACTAGCCTTCAAGAAAATTTAAATCAAAGTAATTACAAACTCTTAAGTTACACTTTAAGTGGGTATTCTAATTAGAATGGTTTATTTCTATCTCTCACATTTGATGTGTGTGAATAATCCTTTTTCATTCTCTATATTCCAAACAAATGCCTCTCGTTCTTATATATAATGCCCTAATGAGATTTTTGAACTTCCAAATGGTTGTCCTTTTATCTTTCCATTAATTGTACAAGTCTTTAACTTTTCCATCTTCAAAGAGATGATTCAAAATCCTTGACCGTTGGCTTTTAAATTTTTTTGGTGATTTTTCGTCTTCCTTGATCTTTGGCATTCCAATATGAATGCACATTTAACTTGTTACCTTCTATTGAACCACTAATTTATATAGTGGCTTTACAATTTATAACAAATCTTCCATTTAAAACACTTTGTAAATTGTAATTCAAAAATAACAAGAAACTGATACGTAAGTGTCAAAATTCGATGACACGAAAAATAGGTACGACTGAGAGGAGCAGGGTTAGCACGCATGCTAGCTGGCTTCTTACCTCATACCGTTGCATATCTTTCCCTGGTTCTATTGTTATTTTAAAGTGATTTTATTTTGTCTTCCTTGTGACAACGGTCACATCCAATGATGTTCCTCATTTTGGTTCCATACATATATCTATAAAATAAAAAATATGTCAAGAATTACCGTCTTAGTTAATACACCGTAGGGTTCTATTTGATAAAAATTTTGAACATATCAATGCTCCCACTGAAAACAACATCCTATCCAAATTATCTTCATAATATATATATATCAACAAACTCTTTGAGAATAAATTTAGATCTTCTGTAACACAACGAGCATTTAAGATTCCTTTCACATATTTAAAAATCCTTTTCACGCTCAATTCCAGTACATAACATGAATCTACTTACCACTCTCACTATATGTTCAATGTCAGGACGAGTGTAAATAATGACATACATTAAGCTTCCACTGCTGATGCATATGCTATCTAAGGCATCCCTATCCTCTCTTACTCTTGGATAGAGGATAACAAAGAAAAAAGTTTGAGATTAGTAGAGAGTGGGGTAGATATCAGTTTACTATTATACATGTTAAAACATTCTAACACTTTTCTCAGATAACTAGTCTAAGACAGCCGAATCTCTCTATTGCATCTATCTCGCCATATCTGTATCCACAGAATTCTATTTATTGGCCCTACGTTCTCCCACTACAGCCTCACGATTATCATTACGCTACACAAGTAAGGGACTTCGAGAGATCCACACCTCCAACCTTACTTGTCATGGTCTTATATTTTTTCTCAATCTCGTACTTACTTGTTATTGCAACAAACCAATAGCTCTAATGCCACTTGTTGAAAATATCTAGTGTGTTCAATTGTCGATAGACGCAGCAGAAATATAAAATATATTAAAAGATCTTGTGTAAGCAATACGAGAATTGAGGTAAAAGTAAGACAATTATAAAGACAAAAGATTTACACGAGAAAAAATGAGAAAAATCCCATGAAAAAGCAAAGTAGCCTTAAAAAAAATTACTAAATCAAAACAATTACAAATTTTTGTGTTACATTTTAAGTGGGAACTCTCATTAGAATGCTTTATTTCTATCTCTCACATTTGATGTGTGAATGATCCTTTTTTACTTTCTATGTTGTAAGCAAATGACTCTCATTCATATATATAATATCCCAAGAAGACTTTTAAACTTTCAAACGGTTGTTCTTTCATCTTCCCATTAAATGTACAAATTTTTTGGCTTTCAATCTTCTAAGAGATATTTCAAAATTCTTGACCGTTGTCTTTCCAACTTTTTGGATGATGATTCGTCTTCCTTGATCTTTGGCATTCTAATATGAATACAAATTTAACTTATTATTTTTTAATAAATTATTAATTTACATAGTAGTTTTACAATTTCTCACACATGCTCCGAGTATTTTCTTCACTAAAGATATGTATCAGCTTACTAATTAAAACTTAAAGGTTGGATTGAAAATAAGAGCTAGTAGAGTTAATTAATTGTTTGTCCTTCATAAATTATTACACTAAATTGAAAAATTAATTTTAAGCAACTTTTTGTCACGATATGGCTATTTTGACTATTTTCTTCATCGAAATTACCTTAATAGAATGCTTTCTACTTAGATAAAATACCTTATACATAAGCCAAATCTGAAGTATGATAGAATACTCTAGATATAAGAAAGTTTGCATAAATCTAAAATAGTTTAGGGAATACTTTAGAAACGTGGAGATTTTGTAAGAAATATTATGTAAGAACTTTTTGGATTATGTACTCTCCACTTTTCGATCAAAACAATCTCTATCGTCCGTTGAGGAAGTAGAGAAGTTATAAATAGAGGAGGTGAGCTCTCATTTGGAGCATCAAATAAATCAATCAAGAGTTGTATTCAAGTCAAGTAATATAAATCTTTCCTTTCAAAAGCTCTCTCTTCAAATGTTACTTATTTTTTCTCTAATCCATGCATGTTTTCTTAGTTATCTTTAATAGTTTGTTTGGGTGAAAGGCTGACTTAGCCAAAAGGAAGGGTGACTAAGTGCTGCACAAGCCAAATAAAAATTTTAGGCCCGTGATAAGTAGTATCAGAGTCAAATTCTGCCCAGAAAAAATGGCAAACGGAAGCGATGTTATCATTCATGAGGGAAGGGAAAGGGAAAAGAAAACTCCCGAAAGTAGTCGCCAACGCAAAGACAAGTTTAGGAATGTAATGGCGGACATGAACGCAAGGCTCTATAGGATGGAGCTTGTTATGGCCGATAAGGTGGACCAGTTCTAATAGTTGGATCAAAGCATCGAGAAGCTCGAGAAGGGATAAGAAGAACTTCGTAGGGAGATGCAAGGCGCCTTGAACGTGGTGGCCGAATCATCATATCACCAAGGTAAGCCCTTATAAACTCTCTTAGGTGATGTGGATGCTCTTATGAGAGAAGTTATGATTTTTAGGGAAGAGATCGTAAGGTTGGCCAATGAATTGAGGGATATCCGACAGAATTAGGCACTTTGCAAGATGACACTTACACAAGAGGAAGTTTCCGCCCTACTCTCAACTTCAACTCCTTCGAAAATGGATGTTCTAAATCCAAGGCGTATAAGGGTGCGCGGAACGCGAAAGAGATTGATAACTTCTTTTGGAGCTTGGAGCAACTCTTTAAAAGTATCGGCATCACTAAGGATGCAGGTAAGATCGATCATGCCACTCTTTATTTTGAGAATACCGCAATGATATGGTAGAGGAGGAGGCGTGCCGAGATCGAGAGAGGACCTACACTATTGCAACTTGGGAAGAATTCAAGAGAAAACTTAAACGGCAATTCTATCCGATAAATGACGAGGATGAAGCAAGGGTAAAGCTTCGCGCTTATCCCATCGGAGCAGTATAATGGACTATGTTAAAAAAATTTCAAAGTTGACCTTAGAGATCTCTGATTTTCCAAAAAGGGAGGCCGTTTTTGCTTTAATGGACGGATTGCAAGCATGGGGCAAGGTTGGAGATCCAACGTCAAGGACCTCAAGATCTCAGCTCTGCCATTGCCACAGCCGAGTCCCTTATTGAGTTCCAACGGCCCGAAAAGCATAAGCCTCGAGAGTACTTTAAAGACAATGGCGGTGGAGGTACCCATCAAGTTAAGAAAACAACACTTGACCCACAAAAAACTAAGAGAGGCTTCCATAGAGGCCAAGGAAGCAATGGTAGTAATCGAGAAAATAGTAAAGATCCATTAAAATGCGTCCTTTGTGATGGACCACATATGGTTAGAGAGTGCCCAAAACGGAGCAAGCTTTCAGCCTTAATAGAAACAGTATATGGGCCGCAAGAGCAACTTGAAGAAGTAAAGATAGGTTCTTTACAACTCCTTAATTCCGACAAAGCCAACGAAGATGTGCCGCGACGTGAAGTGAAGGATCTACCATACATGATGGTTAAGATTAATAGGCAAAAGGTACGCGCCTTGGTGGACACAGAGGCTACCCAAAACTTTCTTGAGGAGAAGGAAGGTAAAAGACTTGCGATCAAGTACGAAACGAGACAAGGATGGCTTAAAGCAGTCAATTCCAAATTCAAATCAATTTTATAAGTTGCTCGTGGAGTAAAAACACGCATAGGTGAGTGTTCTGGTCTTGTGGACTTTTTCGTTGTAAATATGGATGATTTTTCAATAGTTCTTAGGGTAGAGTTCCTGGATCGTGTGAAGGTCATGCCTATCCTCTTTGCCAATTCCATATAGATTTTGGATGAAGGGCATATGTGTATGGTACATTTGTCGCTAAAACGAATGTCCAGATCATGACTATTTCTACTATGCAACTCTGAAAACAGCCTACCTGTCGGAACAAGCTGCCAAAGAAAAATAAAGAATTTAAGCAGAAGAAGCCACCCAACGAGGAGGAACAAAAAGTTTCGCTACAGCTCCACACAACGGCGATGAGGGCATTGCAAAATAGATGGAAAAAAATATCACGGTATGGCTATTTTGGCTATTTTTTCTATCGAAATGATCTTAGTAAAATATCTTATACATAAGCCAAGTTTATAGTATGGTAAACTATTTTAGATATAAGATAGTTGGCATAAATCTAAACTAGGTCAGGAAATATTTTAGAAAAGTAGAAATTTTTGTAAGAGATATTATGTAAGAACTTTTCCGACTATGTATTCTCTACTGTACGATCAAACAATTTCTACCGTCCGTTGAGAAGGTGGAGAAGCTATAAATAAGAGAGGTGAGCTCTTATTTGGGGCATCAAGAAAATCAATTAAGAGTTGTATTCAAATCAAGTAATATAAAGCTTTTCTTCTAAAAGCTCTCTCTTCAAGTATTCTTTATTTTTTCTATAGTCCATTCAAATTTCATTAGTTATTTTTAATAGCTTGTTTGGATGAAAGGCTGACTTAGCCACAAAGAATGGTGACTAAATACCGCACGAGCAAAAAAAAAAACTCTAGGGCCGTGACACTTTTCATGCGTTCTATTGAGCTTAAGTTAATTATTTGTTCTTCAAAGTTTTATTGCACTGAATTGAAATTTCGGTCTAATCTATGAGTTTCGTATATTGATATTCAATCAAATACATGAAACATACCCACATATTGAATTACATATAATTGATGATGATATTCAACATTACAATACAGTATATAGTTTTTGAAACCACACATACGATTCAACTCTTTATTAGAATATCAAATCATTAAGGGTCTGTTTGGATTGAGAATAAATGAGAATAATAGAGAATAAGTGAATAAATTACTTTCTATTGCTTTTATTTGGCAATGATTTCATAAGATTAATAGAGAGTAAAAAAAATTTTTGATTAATTTTATATGAAAATTAATCAGCTACACATCAATGTGGAGTGTAAACTGGAGTAAGAGAATTTTAGTGTCCATTAGCATTATTAAATTTCTATATTATACATTATATTTAACAAATCTACTGCACTTCATACTCGACTCCTCTTGTCTTCGATCGTCGCTCACGCAACTGTCTCGCCTCTCGCTCTGCTCGCCTGCGTCGCGCCGCCTCGCTGCCGGACTTCTCCCTCTGAGGAGGCAGCTAAGCTGGAGGGTGTGGAGCTTAACCGATGAGTATGATTCCGGCTCTGTGTATGATTCCAGCCGTCAACTAAAATCACTTTTTTTTCTCTATGTTGCAGTAACACAAAAAACCTTCCATGTAAAAATTATAACCGAATTTGTATGTAATCCTACTTCTAGTTCCGCAGTTTGAAGTCCGGCCCCAAATTTTCTTCCCTCTCTATTCCAGATTCTCTAACTTCTTCAAGATTTATTAATTCAATTTCTATGAGCTTCTGTTGAGAAATTTCGATTAACATAATTCAAGTGAAACAATGGAGAAGGAGTTGGTTGAGATTTTCCAGGCAGCGAAAAAAGAGGCCGATGAGGTGAGGGAAAATGGCGGCGGGCCGGCTGTCATTGATCGGTGTGTTGATGCATTGATACTCAGGTTTCTTCGTGATCCGAATTCTATCGTTTTCATTTTTTCTATTCATTTTTTTTTCTTTTATGCAATTTAATATTTTTTCTTGTGGTTTATAGTGTGGTAAATCATAAAGTTGTAAACTTGCTATTTCTGATAGTATAAGCAATGTTGCTATTGTTCTTCTTGTTTCTGAATTTGGTAATGGGTTAAATGTCATTAATGTTTATGTTTTCTATACCCAACGTCGGATGTTGAAGATTTTTAGCTTTTGGCTATCGTTTAGTTGTCTATCTAAAATTTTTGTTAGATGAATTTTTGACAATAGTATAGGTGCTAAAAAGTAGGTTTTGGTGTTTCGCTTATTATTTTCTTGGAACTGATGTACATGTTCGTAATAGTGACGTTTCGTAGGTTGCAGTGGATCAGTAGAAATTCACTTGGGTGCCTTTGGGTTTAAGTATTACTTATAGAAATACTTATAGGAATATATTTGTTGGTAAATATTATCTGAAAAGGCATGTCTACCATTTTTTTTATGCTTTTGAGTTGCACCACTCTGTTTTGTAGCTAATTTTAAGGTTAAGGGTTTGGTGAAAAAGTGATTGAGCACTTCTGGATCACCTTTAACTGCGAGGCAGTGGGAGCCTCTTTATTCTGTCTGGATTACTTGCATCCTAATTAACTTAATCATGTTGAAGTTGGCTTCTTTAAGATAGCCATCACAAGTCAGCTTCTTGTATGCCTTTTGTTGAAAATTGGTATGATACATTCCCTTTTCTTGAAAAAGTTCTCTTAAGAGGTGTTTATGGTTTGCAAGTGAAGCTTGAATATGTGTTGCTGTTTATTGACTCATTGTATGAGAGGTTCTAAGTTTAAATTGTGTTTCCATGAATCATGGTGGTATTTTTTATACTGTTGCTGCCGATGAAGTCTTTTGTATCACTTGATTAGGACCATTTGCTTAGAAGTTGATTTTCCTTCTCGTTCTCGAATCTAGCCCGATTGGCAAGCTTTAATCTCGCCTAACTTAGCGGGTAGACTAAATTGTTTACTTGATGCAATTGCTATAGTTTAGATCTGTGTCCTTTTATGTTGTAACCAAATAATATTAGCACTTATGCGTCTGTTATGGATGTTAATATTTTTATGCTTTTTCAATGAAGTAGGTACTGGGAATATATTGCTAAGGTGTTTGGTCTAAAGCTCCATAGGTGCTAATGCTTGCTGCTTAGGTACCCTCTAGTTTTTGTAGAGTTGCTCGATAGCATAAGGATAGCTATTAGCATTCAGCTTGCCTGAGCATTAGTTTTCAGAGCTAGGCATATTATTAGCCATTGATGTTTACTTTCTTTCTTGCAAATTGCAGCAGTGCAAGAAGTTCTACAATTAGAAAAGCACCTGAAACAAACACTAACAACAAGACGAACCTTCAGTGCGGTGGTGCTGGTGGCACAACACCAAGCATAAGAGGGCTAACTCCTAGTCTAGGAAGACCTTCAAGTGCGGACACCTAACTGCTTCTTTTCATCATGCCAAATTCCTGATTTGTATTAGCCAGTAAACTTAGTTTGTTAAGTATTACTTGTATCTAAGAGCTACCGCAGTTTTGTAATGCAGGTTAGTAGGTTGTGTAGTTGCTCGAAACTTGTATCAAATCTAGTGCTTGGTTAACAGCTCTGTAGTTAAAATTTTGACTTTTTTTATTTACAATTTTGATATAGTGTTCATTATGTTGCACAAAAATATCCATAATATTTGGTTCATCATAATATTTTTAAAATTTTGTATCTAAATAATAACATCTTGAAATATCCAAAATATTTGGTTAACAGCAATAACTGATTGTTGAAAGATTTACATTTTTGATGCAAAAAATTGACAGCAAATAAGGCAAATTTTTAAAAGCCAGTAAAGCTGCAATAAATCGAACTCTTTGACATCATTAAAGCATATTGAATATAAAATAACAAAATTTTTATTAGATGAGCAAATGTACAAGTGCTCATTATGATTCCTCTTGTTTTTCCGATGCTATATATGTGCAAACAACTTTTGCCCCCGAGCTCATTTAGCTGCAAGAATTTCTTCATCGGACACTTAAATAGGTCACCAATATGAAATACCACTTGAGCTTGTTTCTCAACTTCTGCTTAAACATTTCTTTCAATAATTTACTTAACTAAAAACACAAAAAAATATTTTAAAATTTTTTTAAATATTACTCTTATTTACTCTTTAATTATCAAACAAAAATAATTATATATTTTTTTATTACTCTTATTAATATTTCTAAATAAAGTAACATTAAATTATCTTTCTTAATTATTATTATTTTTTAATCTTACTCTTACAAAGAGACCCTAATTCATAAAAGAGGATATAAACATACATACATTGAACCCATAATCACCACGTGGCAGCCGAGTTTGTAGTGCACACAGCTTTCCACTCTGTAGACCGAATCCACGAAATTAAATTCGCTTTCTGATGTTGTGTTTCCGTTAGTGCCACCAGCTTCTGCCGCGTCGGAATAGTGATACTGGCTCAAACGTGGCTGCTGCGATGATGGTACTGTCTGGACCATGGCGGTTGCGATGGGAAGTAGTAGTGTTGTTGAAGGTGACTTTGGTTGCAGTAGTTGTTGTCGTCGAAGGAAGAACTCCCAAACCTTTTTTTAATCTCAGTTGTTGTATCTTCCCCATGACGTCTTTCTTGATGCATCTCCCATGTTGCATTTCGCCTAAAAGGTAGTACCTGCTGCTGCCGCATCGGTGGCAGCTGCGATGGTTGAAGGCGGCATGTGTTGGTCGTGGATGAGTTGTTAGCGACTACCGTGCTGTGGTTCCTATTATAGAGGAAAAGGCGATCATTGAAAATTTTGGTCGCTATAGGCAGCGGCGACCGCCCTTTTGCGATCATTTTTGTGACCATGATATTTCGGTCGTAAATATCAGTAGTAATGGGGTTCGGCCGATAGCGACTATTTTGTAATATCTCTGTAGGTCCTTTTTCTTGAATTGCTTGAGCAAGTTCTTGACGGCGGTGTTCTAGTTGTTGACTGCGATATTGATTGCTCCGTTCCTCCATGCGCTCCCGTAGATGGGAGTCTTGACGGCGATTTTGAACACGCTCTTGACGGCGACGCTCTAGGAAATGATCAATCTTCTTCAACAACGTGGAACTGATGACCAAACAAATTATAGAATAAAGTTGACATCTGGATGCTAGTTCAATAAGTAGCATGTTAGAATCAACAACTAGAAGAAACATCTTTATTATCATTCTGCAAAATAATAATAATGCTAACATGCCCTGGCAATCTGCAGAAAGCGATCGAGAGAATTGCTGCGCTAACACTTGGGAGTTGGGGCTAGTGAAGATTTTTGAGTTTTGGAAATAGGATTAGGATTGTTAATCAACTTTAATACGAATACCATGTCTGCAGTATTATGCTATTGGAGGGAATCGAATTCAGATGCAGACACAGACCCATAAATTGGAACTTTTAGAGGAAGTGCACCTTTTAAACAAAAGTAGTTAGTGTTCTTCCGTATCTTTGGAGAGTCAAATGCCCCGATTTTATTTTTAAACCTTCATACTAAAAACTTCTCTTCCTCGCTGTTCAATCTCTATTCCAACAGGCAACAGTTCAAAAGTTCCACACACATTGAAATACCACATTTTGAAACTTATATACAAAAATATATGTAGACACAAATCATCATACAAGGGAAAAGGTTGTGCAGCTACTACTCACATAGATTTATATATATATATATATATGTCAGCTGAGGTTATAGCATATAGTGTCACCTAGCTTAGAATGGACTCCGCTGCTATTGGCTTGGCTAGCCGTTCTTGCGTTCACAAGTTGAGCAGCTGCTCGAGCAGCTGCACATGCCCGCTCTGAAGCAGCGATTGCAGCTCGGGCGCTCTCCAAAGCATCAGATGACCGGATAACGGCAGAATTCCCGTTGAAATGTAACTCTTCCTTCTGAATGCTGTCATCTACCTTAGTGTTCACTTTTGGTACAATGCTGGCACTGCTTGCCAGGGAGTTTGAGGTATCAGGAGGTTGAGTTCTTCGATTACTCTCTGTAACCGATAGTGAAGCCAGGTCACGCGTCAATGAAGTATCTACTGCGCTTTGTTTATTTCCTCCATTAGAGAATGAAGGTTTCAGTCCATCCTGTAATCAGAAGAAAATGAAAATCAGTGAAGAGACTGGCATCATCAGCAGGATTTTGAAAAAGTTCCAATTTCATACTTCAATAAGAGAGTAGAAATAATAAAAACAAAAGGCCAATTCACAATTACATGAAATATGGATAAAGCAAAAATGATAGTAAAATAGCCCAACCTTTCATTTCTTTACTTTTCCACTGCAGCTAGCTTTTTTGAACTGTAGGCTACTTTTTTTGTGGAAATAGGATAATTAAGAGGAAGTATGATTAAGTATGATTATGTTCTAAGTTTCAATACAGTATTCACTACATTTCTGCCTACATACAAGAGATAAAAATGTATACGATGTTCCATTTTAATGGCAAGGTGTACATCCACATTTGATGAGGGTAGTATGTCACAAAGACTGGAGAGTATCCATTTATTATATTCAAAAGGGAGCTAGAAGAAGATTAAGCATATACTTTCTACAGACTATGGAGGGGGCAATGAACTTCTGAATTAAGTAGGATACAGCTGATACCAGTAGATCTTCATGTTTCTTTCCCAACTCTGCCTCGGTGAGAGAGGAATTCCATTCTAAATTATACTCTTTAGCAATTGATTTCAGAACCTTAATTTTTACATCAGCTGCTGGAGCTCCAATTGAAAGCTTCTCAATTATCTGGAGAGATCACACAGTAAGCATCCATACGATTGTCCTCAAGGAAACAATTCCAAGAGACAGCAGAACCTGCTTACCATACGGTTGACACTACTATCCGGTCGTAGCTCAGAGGCAGCTGCAACAAACTCCTTTCCATATTTTACATTAAACAGGTTCCGGATCTGCAACAATTCTGGCAAATCAGAACATCTCGGAGAAGCGAAAATTATGCTGGCAACAGCTTCCTGCAATTCTGTGGGACAATCCCTGTCATAGGAATAGTATTGAGCACATTGAACTACCAAAAACATAGATGACATTGTATATGAATAATTATTTATTTCAGTATTCATATGAAATAAACAATGTTTGAAAATCTAATCTACAAAAGGCAGCTCCTGGCCATTATCAATTGCAGCTGTACAAATAATGAATTAGTAGATGACATAATCTACCAGTATTATTTTTGTTTAGATACACTGGCATCTTTATGTACATAACAGATCAAGCGACATTAATATAGACAAGGCTATCCTTCTCCAACATGCTTCAACAGCATTGTGCTTTTCTTGTACTTGTTATTGTAAAAGTTTCAGGGAAAACTCTTAACAAAGGCTTCACATACAAAGATATGAACACAAAGAGAAAAACACCAAGGTAGCAGTCTGACTTGCTTTACAAACAAAAAGTAGCCATTTTCAACTAGAATAGAAACGATAACATGCTTTCTCCTAGTAAAGAACTACTCAAAAGCGTATCAAGAAGCCAGAACTTGAAGAACATTTTACTCAAGATTTTCCCCAAGAACTTGAAGACTAACATAGACAACCACCTCTATTGATCTGTTGCTCATCCAATAATACTTACATTCTTCAATCTCATTAATCAATTCCACCCCTGTGGCGTAAATGACTATGATACACCTTGCCCCTACACTAATCAACAAGAGCAATGGAACCAGTCCCAAGGCACGTTCAAGCCATAATGAACTAATTCATACAGCTGCTTCAATTTTGAAGTATATTGTAAGATTGTAGATTTGTAGGTGTTCTAAGGAACTTGAGAAGCACTATACTAATTCAACAAGTCTGAAGCTACATGCGTAAAAGATAACCAACTACACTTCTTCCTGCAGAAACTCTCACAACTATGATCAAATGCACTGCAAACTCAGAAAATGCCAAGACTCGCATGAAACATCTGTGTAAGGGAATATACTTGACATGAACAAAAATGGCCTTTTCCCAAAGTATCCAAAATGAACACTAGTTTCATGACTTAACCAGAACTAAAAAGAATATATCATCAGCCATATCCAACCATGCACTTGAATGTTTTGGATAGTAATACACCATAATAAAAGTCGTGAAGATATGGTATATTCATAAATGAACTGCATTTAGGGTAATAGTTTGTGTCTCTATTTCAAGAATGTACTAACATTACAGGCCAGCTTGCACTATTGCCATGACTTGCAACAAGACCAGAAGTTATATTTTTAAGCACTTGAGTGAATGAGAGAGAGAGAGAGATGAGAGAAGGGGGAGAGTGTGTACTTTTGGGCATCAAGAATGGGAACTCGTGCAAGGACGAATTCACAAAACAACTCCAGTATGTCATAAGCAGCTAAGATGTTCTGCTCTCGAACAATGTGCTCTACCTAGGATCACAGTATAAACATTGGCGTGAAATCCCAATTCATAATAAATACTAAAATATGAGACAATACGGTAAGGCATGTACCCGTATTCGAGCAATAGCTTCTTGGCCAGTTTGAAGATACTGTGCTATCTCTTTCTGCATCTGCTTCAATTGCGCTTCTCTTTTATTGCGCAGCAATTTCATTCTCGAAATAGCCAGGTTCAAGCAAGTCTTGCTGAAGAAATCATAACCAGCAATCGAGTTGTTAGAATCCAAGAGAATATACATCGAAAAGAAACCAAATGGGTATTACACCAAATCTTCCATTACTCTAGTAACCCATAAATATCAGAAAATAAAAATTTTTTTAAAAAAAGAGGCAATTCCCTTAGAATAAAGTTTTAAAATTTAAACCTCTGAGATGCCAGTTGATATAAGATAGTTTACAAATTAATCTTGCAACCAATTGGGGAAAAAATTAACAAAAGCCAACTTATGGTTGTGGAATTAGAGGATCAAATCGGTAAGTTTCAACCTTTTCTTTTTACTTCCTGCTTACAATCCACTTCAGATCATATGAATTTAGTGTTAGAACTAGCATCTCGAATGAATCCATTTCATTGAATCAGAAGCAAAACTAAAAAAGAAAAAGAAAAAAAGGAATCACTCACCATCGAACACCGAAGCTGGCTCTGTTGAACAGAGAATTCAATACAGACATCTCCGATTATCAATCAGATCTTTGCATCACCAAAGCAAAAAAAAAAAAAAAGTGATAAAAACGTATCTCGTTGTTTTATTTATTTATTTTATCTTTTTTCTTTACGGATTTAATTAACAAAACAAATAATTTCAGTTCCCAGGATGGAATGGTCCACCAACTAATAAAGGGCCCGTAAAGTTCCGACTAATTATTGACTAATAATTAATCGAAAAAAGAAACTATTAGAGAAATGTAATGAAATGAAAGAAACCGGCGGCTGTTGTGCGGCCACAGTCATTATTCAGTAATGGTTTTAGGGCCAAGTTTAAGTCATCTCTTCAGAGTATAGATTATCTAAAATAGTGGGAATTTAATTAGTTAGTTGCAGTTTATGGATATTCCGATATTATTAATTTTGAGAAGGAATTGCTGAAAAATGAATTCTTTCTCTTATATGTTCAAGTTTGATATCGTATGTATATATGCCAGCAATATCTATGTTACATATGTATAAAGAAAGGATTAATTGCGTTAGAATTGTGAATGGAACTAACGCAGCATGAATATCTTCTGGCTATTGTGTACTTATCTTTTAATGGTCTTTTAACTGAGAACCACATTTCATTTTCACTTTAATCGCATTTAGGCATTGCTCGGACCCTGACTTTAATCGTGCATACTACTAATTCAGGAAGTAACGTTTAGTAAATATTGCTTACTTTCTGAGGCATTGTTGTCAACTTATTGCTTACTTTATCCTCAAACTTGAAGCTTACTGGGGACCTATTGTACTCAAACTTGAAGTCCACATCTAAATTAATTAACGCCGAAGAATGAATCATCTTGATCTTTATCTTTGCCACCTATCTGCCTTTGCTGATTGATTTTCTTTATGATCCTGATTCTCTGTTTGCAATCTGACTTGAATCTCTGTGTGCTAATATTTATGTCCTCTTTCTTCATAGTTGTCTTCTATGCAACTTAATCAGATACTAGTATGCATCTAGAACTGACATTTTCTGGAGCTTTTTAATTATTTGCACGGAATTTCAACGTCATTTTTCCCTCACAGAGGGAGGAAATGGGTGTTAGGATAGGGGTTTGTTAGAACTGCAGCTGATTATTGTGTTGAGACTTTTGGTCCATGGACTGTTAGTAAATAATGTTTCTCGCCCTTCGAGAAATTTGCAAAGGTTTATAAGTTTTTGCACTCTTTCTAGTACAAGGAATGACATTAATTCCTAACTTAAGGTGTATCTGTCTATAAAAATTTAAAACAAAAGATGAACTCATTGATATAGAATTTCGCAACTTGGTTTTTTAACTTACTAAGCCAAGCAAACAGATCAGAAATTTGGTAGTTTATCTTCAAATAATTTTAGCAAGACGCTAAACATCATGGCCGGCGCATCTATAACCACATGAACCGTCATGTTGCTGCCATCTTTGATCGATGATAAACATTATATTGCTATGCAATTTCACTCACAAGTCAAAACCGAGTACAAAGCAAGTGGATGCCATTTCAGAGTAACGTTGCCCATTTAACAACTCATACGAATGCAATGAAGAACAATTCCTCGTGGTAGATATATCGACAGAGTTTTATGTATTCATTATAAAGTGACCGGCTGATCACAAGCCTTTTAGGCGCAGAGATCTTTTGATCAAGATATCCGTATATCTTGATAGCCGATGAAGATGTGTGGCCTCGTGGCTGGATAGCCGACGAAGGCTTGTCAAGTTCCTTCTCCGATTGTTTCCGACGACCTTATTCAGTGTTGCCAAAAACGTCTGACGGTGGGCGGGTAATCAACTACTCAAGGTATGTACATAGCTAGCAAAGTTGATCAATAGCATGAAACCATTTTTCGTAGGCAAAAGATATGGAAAACAATCATATGTACAGGGGAAGGAATCACCACGGGAAGCAAGTTGTTTATAAGCCTAGAGGTGGTAACAGATGGCCCAACTTTTTGTATCAACCCAACCCAAATCTAAACAGATGCGCTATATTTTGTATTTAAATCCCATTGGAGTAAGTCGGCGTTCTAGTTCTAACGTGAGTCCGGCGTGTAGGTGATATTAATGGCAAAATATACTATATAGTCGATCTCTAACGCTATGTTTGGATCATGGGTAGGGATGGGAAGTGACGGTGAAGTTAACAGGTTCCCATCCCTACCCATGTTTGTTTAATTTTTATTAAAGAAAGTGATGGGTAGATGTTACCCATCACCTTCACTATTTCGTAGTTAAGTGTGTACCCAGCGATTTGGTGGGTACATATGGTGACACATGGAGAAGCAATTTTGTTTCCCCTTTTATTCTTTTATTTATTTAACTTTTATCTAATTTAATATTTAATTAATTTAATATAAAATTTTAATTTATATTTATTATTTATTTAATATTTTTAAATTAATATATATTATTTTTTATTATAATAATTTAATTTTTTATTTAATTTATTTAATTTTTAATTAGTAGAGAAAATAAAATAATTATATAATTATTTTTTATATTTAATTATTAATATAATTTTATATTAATATTAAAAATTAATTTAAAAGTTATACTAATAAATTTTATTTAAAATTATATTAATAAATTAGTTAAAATTATATTAATAAAAGTAATATTAATATAAATAAATAAGGGTATTTGAGTTTTTATAAAAAGTTTACTTTCATTACTCATTCATTTACCTATCTATCCAAACATAATTAATCTATTATCCTCACTATATATCTTTTTATTATTTTTTCTATCCATCCTCTTATTCTTATTTCTTACCTATGAATCCAAACATACCCTAAATAGCGGCACCTCCTTCCCTCCCAGTTTAGCTTAGTTTTCCCTGTGTGTTAGCTGCTGCAAAAATAATCGCTAGAAAACAATAAAAGACGACATATGCAGTGCAAACACATCAGAGACCATCGACGTTAAACAGATCAAGCAAACAACGAACATGCACAAGTTGTACTGGACCGAGACACATATCATTGATGTAGTAACAAAGGGGCGATCCTTGACATAAGACCATTGGTATTTACAACTCCTCTGGTGACATTAGAAAACAAGAATACAACCATCCATCATCCACATCTTAAACGGACCCGGGTACACTTCCAGAACTGGTAGACATTACACCCATCCACACCCTAAATGGATCCAAGTATAATGCCACACCTAGCAGATGATGATGCCTATATTCCCCTCTACCTCAATAGTCCATGTAACTACATATACACATATACATGGAACGAAACAGAAGGTAAGCTGATTTGGTATTTACTATTTACACTACGAGCTTTTTTTTTAATCCTAGCCTGTAAACTTTCTGTCTGCTGCAAAACTCGGCTGTACGGTACTCTGCTTCAAGGTATGCTGCATAATCTTAGAGGTGCTCCAGAATGACGAGAAAAAACTGGAGTAATTCAACTGTGCAAAATCAATGGAGAAATGCTCAAGCAAGCATGGTGATACTGCATCCCTGGCGACGCTGACGATTGAAGGAATCGAATCCTTCAATTCTAACTGCAGGCTGCTTAGGTTCAGCCTTGGTAATGAGGCAACTACCGCTTGATCTTGAGGGTGAAGGCAAACACTTGAAAACAGATGAGTTGCAAGGGGATACCCCAGAGTTCACCTCATGGAAGCGGGGATCTTCCACCATAGGGTTTGTTGGTCTGCATGGTGGAGAGCCACAGTAAAAACCTGCTGAAGATTTGATGTCCAATTCTCCAACCTAACAGAGAAACAAGAAAGATTAGACAAACAGTTAGTACGGTCACCAGTTAACAAAAATCAGAAAGAAAATAGTGCACAACGAGCATAAAAGTTGGTTCTCATGTGAAAAGACACCTCAAAGAAAATGGGAACCAAGAGCGGAGCATATACATGTTCTGCACAGTTAACTAATAACCAGAACATGGATGATGTGTAAGACCATGTAGGAGTTCTTCCACTTTATGCAAGCAAAATGCGCACAGTTTTACCATTCATCATACCAGCCTACCAGGGTCAGTTTGTTCATAAATATATTACTTTACCAACACTTACCCCCAAAACCCAATCTGAATGAGACTAACACAAGCACAAATCAATTGTTAATACATGTAGATGCTCAAATCCATATGATAGTGACTAGAGAAGGAAATCACAAACAAAGCCAACCAGTTGAAATAAACAATACCCACCAACAATAAGTACTAAATTGTGCGTGTATCTAGGTTGTCCATCTAATCAAATTTCTAATTGATCTTAGTGCTCTGTGATGATGACAAGACTAGCACACAACCTTAACACAATTAAAACAGACAAACACTTCATCCATAGTACCAACTGCCTATTCATCAAGCTCTTTATATTAAATATATTTACTTGTGACATCAACAAAAGCCACCATATCAAAACATTTCGTAAAACAATAGTCACACAGAAAGTGTTTAGTATATCAACAGTAGTAATACAAAACTCAAGCAAGCGAAGGAACTGGCATCACAGACATTCTGCCGTAGTAAAACCCAAGGTTTATTTTGGGACACTGCAGAAGCGTGTAAACCTGATCACTCGATGCAAATCGACAAATTTGAATTGAATGGATTCAAATCAAAAGCACAACCAACCAGTGCACGCATACAACGGGCATTAGTTTCAAACCAAATCTACGAAACAAAAGAATCAGTCAAACTAAAATGAAATCTAGAAAATCATTCAACAGACATAACCATTGTTTGTGCTCCAGACAATTGCCCATTACAAAAGCATCAATTACCACTGCAATCGACCGACCACAGTTTTCCAGAATTTCAACCAAAAAGGAAGACATACACACGCACACGCAGCAAAATTAAATACTTGCCTCTGCTACAGAACACAATCAATAGTCCTGCACAAGCAAAATTTTCGAAAAAATAGAAAATCCCCCAAAAGATTCAACACAGGACCAAGCCGTTGACAGAGAAATCTCTCACGAACCAAGCCGCGTGGGATTTGGTTGATTTTGATCTCAGGGGCTCGATACCAAATTCCATTAGGGGACCAAAAAAGAAAAACCAAAAAATTCACTACTACCTCGTTGAGAATTCCGCTGATAATCCCATTCTTATCGAATCGATTGGGAACCGAATCCTTTCTCGCTGCCGTCGATCTCCTCGGCGCCGGACAAAGAATCACAGCCGCAGCAGCAGCCTCTGCCATCTCCAAAAATCAAAAACCAAATTTTCTCTCGGAAAATTCGAAAAATCAAACTATCAAATCAATTCAATTCTATAGAAGAAGAAAATTTAAGAGGAATAACTGAAAAAGGGGAGAGGGACGGGAAGATATTTGTAGAGACGATATCGAAACGAAGGGCTGAAGGGGCGCGTGAAAAAATGGAAACTTTTTTTAATAACAACAAAAACTATACCGAGAATCTTTTACGAGACAAGGGAACGCCGTGGCGGTGGTTTTTATTAAAATTTTCAATTAAATATTTAAATTAGCCGAAATTAAAATACTTGTTCTTTTTTATTTATTCAGTTTATTAATTTCTGATGACATAATTTCTTAAACAATAGTAGGTTAGCTAGATCAAATCCAGTAATCTCGAAATTGGCAAAATCAGCCCCTTATGGCTTGTTGCGAATGGCCAAAGAATGCTTGATGGGAATGTTATCGAATATTTAGAGAACGTTTTAGAATATTTATGAAATAAAATTTTTAAAACGAAATATATTTTTATTTTTTTTAAAAAATAAATTTTATTTTTTTTATTTTTAAAAAATAATAAAATATATAATAAAAAAATTTTATTATATAAAATTTGTCTATATTTCTTAAATTTTTATAAATATTAATAAAATATATATTAAAAAATATAAAATTAAAATTAAAATAAGTGTTTAAAAAAATACAATCTCAAACGTCTTTATTATAATATATTTAGTGGTACTTACATAAAAGAAGTTTCTTAAAAATATGGGGTATTTGAATTTAAAAAATAATCTGATCAAACAGACCAAAGGATTTGTTTTGTAGTTTTTACAACTGGTTTAACACTTCAATTATAGTCAAAGTCAAATCAGAATGACTACGAAACATGTTATTATAATTAATTGGCATACTAATTAAAATTGGAAATTTTGGAGCCAACTACGTATCAAACCATGGAGGACCTCTTCATACACTCTTTACCTTTTTTTCATAGTTAGTCAAATTCTAATAAATTCTTCTGCTTTAACTTCAATTTAATTAAATCGAAATTAATTGGTGCAAGGAAAAACCACAGCAATGAGAAACGAAACTGAAGACCTGTTCCTAACACCCACCAACCAAATCACTCAGATCTCCTTCAGCGGAGCCACATCTATGGCGTGTCGCAATTTTACTGGTAGACATTTCCTGTACCTTGTCATGAATGAATAAAACATGTGGGAGCAACTAGTTTTGCGATAACGTGGATTTTCTTATTGCTTGAAAACTGCTTCGGAAATAGAGCTTGATAGAAGGCGGTGGTTTCAACACTGCGGCTTCTTGATTGCTGAGTTGCAAAGCAGTAGAGGAAAATTAATAAGTAATTTCTTCGATAATTCAACAAACATTGAAACAAATGAAAAAAAGTTAAAGTTACTTTTGAGAGAAAAAAAGAAAGAAAAAAGAAGCCGCAGCAGCTTTTTTCTTCTTTTCGTTTCGTTGTTGTCATTGAAAAAATTTTGCTTGAATGCGAAGGTTTTTCTTTTTTCTGACGTTTAGGTTATGACTAGAGATTGTTGGATTCGAGCAAGCGTTACACATATTTGACGGCTGAGATTGATTTGGATTTATGAAGGCGGTTGGTTGTATAAATAAAAAAACCATGACAAGCATGTGAGTTACTAAAAAATAAAGCTTGAAGCCTGAAACTTATTCCTTTCCTTCTTTCTTTCATTTTTTCCATCTGCGATCTAATCACTGATCGAAGAAAACAAAGTATACAGTAGCGGAGCAGCTTCTAGCTTTCCGCAAGCTAGAAGCAGCACCAGTACATAATAGTTATCGCCACCTTAACAAACAAACCATGTGAATTTATATGAACAAATTATCTGGCAGCTTTTATTTAGATCCCCAGTGTTTGTTCAATGAATGAATTGCTTCGGAAACCAAAAAAAAAGTTCAGCTTCTTCTGAAATAAGGACACTTCAGATTCTAGCAGCAGCAGCTCACATGTTTTATATTTTAGATCCCAAGTCACCAAAGAGGAATCCCCTACGTATCATATACACATGATGAGTTGCCAGATTTCATTGTTGTATCCGTAAACGAGACCTAGCAGAATTAATAACTTTTCTAATTTAGGAACATAAAATTCTTCTAGTCAGGATAACATCAATTGACATTATTAAGAGATTTAAGTTATTTGAAACCGTTCATTATCTATTATTTTACTACAATATTTGGCGAACTTCAAACTTTTTCCAAAACTAATTGGCTATAAAAAAAATAAGCTCAAATTTTTATAAATATCATCTCAAGATCATTAATAAGCAATGTGAAACTAAATTATTCTTTAATACCTGCCTTCTAGCAAAACGTTTTTTTTTATTTTATAAATTGAATTAATGTGTGCTGCGTGCCTGTAATGATCGAATTGGATAAAACGGACGACCTATCCTGAAATGAAATATACTACTTGCCTTATAATATAGCTGACAATTATTTTTTAAATAAAATAGACTACCTGCTCTGAAATGAAGCGAGCTATTTTTTACCTAGAATAAATCAAATTATGAAAATTTTTAATGGATATAAATAATAAGTTAAATTTAGCGCACATCTTGGACCGATCCGGTTCAATCTGGTTCTGATATCATGTAACGAATTTAGAATTTTTATCAAAACTAATTGGCTATGAGAAAAGTGAGCCCAAATTTTTATAAATATAATCTCAAAACTATTGATAAGTAATATAAAATTAAATCATTCTTTAACACAACCGAACATCTTTACGTTATATTGAACTATAAGGTGAAAATAATCTATTACATCATTCTCCAACTAATACAATAGAGATTCAGAGATACAGAACATTTTCTGGAAAAAGTTCAAGCTTCAAATCATCACATTGATCACAACAACAATGAGAAATTAAGTTTTGGTTCAAACAGTGGAGCTAACTGTAAGACAAATTGTTCGAAGATGAACAAGCTAAAAAGAGTGGGAATAATAATTATGTAGATCGCCAAACTTTAAACAAAAAATCTCAAATTTAATCAAAGTTTCTTGTTGACAGATTGATCTTGAAAGCCATGAATTAATGAGGTTGCATATTAATTAATTACATGTCTCTAATTTGCTTTTATAGCGGACGGAGTTGTAATGAACTAAAATAGTATTTAGTTCGATGTGTTTAAAACTAATTTTTTAATTAATTAGTAATAGAGACAGTCTTTCAGCGGCAGTTAGTAGTATCGTTTTCGCTTGCATGGCCCTTTTCGCGTCATTAAACTTGTAGAACCAGTTGCATATCGACTTGCTCTTCCTCTTGCGTCCCAAATTCATTCTGTCTTTCATGTGTCATAATTATGGGATGCTCGTTTTGTTCCTCCAAAATTTTCTTTCCTACTACCAGTTGATTGTTATCTTCGCAATGCTCCTACTACCGATAGGTTTGCTCCACGAATTGGCCTCGAGGGCGAGTCCATTCCTCACGGCAAGAGGAATGATACTAATGCTTTTCCTAAAGCCGTGAATCGTCCTTAGCGATTGCGTTATTATGCAACTGCGAGATATGTCAATTGTTCGGGTTGCAACCACTAGACAGTTAGATGTCTATTAGGAGTATCGAACCACTTAGCATCTTAGTCAAGTAAGCTAGATGCGATCACAGAGGCTCAGGAGTTCTGCAATTGTAGTTTATTTAGAGTTATTTGTTGTTAAGTTACTTATTCTATTAAATTTGTTGTACCAGTAAGCTTTGATATTCTAGAGTACCAGTTGATTATTAAGAAAGACTTCAAGTTATAGTTTTTAATGAGAAGGAGCTCCGGGAAGGGAATATGAAGTCGATTCTATTAATTTTAAACTATTGCTTTAACAATAATAAGGATCAGTAGTTAAGTTGGCCGGTGGTTAATTGGGTACTGTTAAGGATGTTGCAACACAAAATAAATGAAAAACGTGTGCAAAAAATGCCAGTAATATTAAAGTAAAGTTTTCTTTAAGAAATAAGATTAGAATAGATTAAAACAGATTAGATTAGAAGAAAAGCACGAGCGTTTTTTTGTTTTTTAGACATGTGGCTTTAGATATTCAATTAACAAAGTGTATCAATTAATTGTTAGCTCTATAGTTATTTTTAATTTATTTTTGACAAATATAAAAGTGGCAGGCGTTTGAAATAAAATTTTTAAAATAAAATTCTTTTAATACAAAAAATATTTTTATTTTATTTTAAAAATAACTAATTAAGCTAGCCTATTATAATCCATCTTTGTATGGAACGCTGGAATGCTGATTGAGTTCCGAATCGCAGCACTCCTTTGTGCGATGATCTTCATGAGCAGCAGCAGTTTGCCTGAAATCGTCGAGTATGAACTTCGGCGTCCATACTTGCCCATCCCTCCTCGGCCTAATCGCACAACGATCACAAGAGCCGTCCTTAGCACTGATCGACGTCGACGGTGATGATGCTCCTTTGATGCTTCTTAGCAGAGAATAGAACTTCTCTACATCTTCATCATCATCATCTTCACGATCAGCGCATGATTTCTTAGCTGATGCAGCTGGATCATGAGGAGGTGGACAATGATGATCACTTGCTGCCGGTCTTTTCTTCGACGGCGGTCTAATTGTTCTGCTGAACCTCTCGTTCTCTTTCTCCATCAAAATTATTTTCAAACGCCTCTTTCTCTTTCCATTGATTTGCAGTTGATGTAATTATGCATGTATCGATCTGTATATATAGCTAGGCATAGCTGTTGGCGTATTAATTCATGATGCGTTTGTGCTGACGTAAACAAGAATGACATCAACAAAGCTGACGTCAGCGATTGGCTGGTTGTTGGTTGTCGTCGTCGTCGTCGTCAGGAGTAGTTGAGGAGTTCATGTTGTCGAAGTCTTTCTTTTCTTTTAATTTGCTAACTAATTAATAATCTGCCTAATTTATAGACTATTTTTGGCATGCAAATTCTGCAGAGAAGATGGAGATAGAAAGCAAAACTCAATCGGTTTAATTACAGCTAACATGTTTACAGGTAGGTGGTTCATCGTTGTAATAAGATGATTAATGTTCTTGCCATTTTCATTAACAGATAATTAAAAATTAAGTGTGAACGCTATTGGCTTCAATATTATATAATTAAGAATGATCACCTCCTGCTCCTCAGCTATATGGCATGTTTTAAATGCACCAAAATAAATTCTATATAAGTAAATTTTATAAAACTATAATTTTTAAAAATAGATTAAATATGAATTTAATTTTTATATTTCATTTAATTAAGAAATAAATTTTGAAAGTGATAAATAAAATTTTAAATGTTAATATGATACATTTTAAATAGTATAATAAAAATTTAAAACCATCATCAGCACTGCTTTTTGTGGAGCTGCCAGAATGTCACGTTTATTTGTACGAAATTGAAACTTTTAAGTAGTAAATTTTTGTAAACAATTGGTTTATTAAAAACTAAGTCTGTTAAACAAATATATATATATAATATATGCACTTCATGTGCTATATGTATTATATTAGTTTTTTCGGCCATATTTGGCCGGAGAGACCTTCAAATCCAATCTTCACCGTTAAATATGTAAAATTATTAGTTAGAAATATGTTTACCAAATTTCAGTTCAATCGGATCACGAAAATCGATCTTCATCCGGTCACTTGATCAAGATAACTCAAAAACTAAAAATATATATTTTATCAACTTTTACTATTTGAGTCATTTTAATCAAATTGCCGGATGGAGGTCTATTCGTGGTCTGATTGAACTGAAATTTGATAAGCATGTTTACAACTCATAGTTCTAATTATTTAATAGTGAAGATCAAATTTGGAGGTCTCTCCAGCTAAATATGGCCGGAGAAACCGATGAAGTGCATATAGCATATAGAATGTATATATCTTATCACATATATATATATATATATATATTTTTTATTTATTTATTTAGTTTCTTACTTAACTTATAAATTTTGTACGAAGTTAATAATTTCTTTCTTAAAAATTGCTACATATAAATTTCCATCTATTATTGTTAAAAGTTAATTTTTATATTTCTCGTTTTAATACCGGTTATTGCATCATCCAAAAGCGTTATGAACCGTTTGATGTTGATTAAGATGATAAAAATCGAAATACATAAAGTGAAGTTAAACCTTCATTTTCAATCATTACCAAATGAAGCCTGATTAGTTAGTACTGCGTGCATCAATCACAACTAAGTTCATACATCTTTTTTCGAAGAATAGTAATCAAACGATTCCGTCTTACGACTAACGTGATAATTTAAATTGGTGAATCAGTTTTAGTTCGACTTATTTAATAATTAAATTAAATTTAATAATTCTAACTAATTTTATAAATTTATACGGATTAAAATTATCTATTCTAACTCAATCTATTTAATAACTTAGTCAAATTCAAATTTATTTATTTAATAATTATAATTTTATATTATTAATTTTATACTTTTAAGCTTGAGTGTAACTATAAAATCAATTAAAATAAAGTGTACGATATTTTTAATAAAGAGATATACTGAATGTCCGTCAAAATATGTATTACTTAGTATGGTCTTTAGAATATCTAAAAAGTTTTATTTTTATTTTTAAAAATATGTGGTGAAAATTAAATTTTATATTATAAATTAATACTAATAATTTTGATAAAAATTTTAATAGTATCTAACAAAATTTTTATATAAAATCTAAACTCGTCACTAAAAAATACATACATAATAATATTTTCGATAATATTATAGTTCTATCTTTCACTATTTTATTAAAGTATGAAAATAAATAATTAATTATAAATATAATATAATTTAATAATTTATAGATTATTATTATTAATTTTTTATTGTCAAATTTTATTATACGGTAAGAAAATATTTTAAAAAATTATTCTTTTATAAAATAGCAATTCGAATTGGTAGGTCAATTTTTGATCGATCCGAATTAACTCATTTAATAAATTGATTAAATTCGTTTAATTCTAGTTCAATTTATATATTTATACGAATCAAAATTTTTAATCCTAATTCTAATTAAATTGATCAATTTTGAATTATAATTTTAGATCGGATTATATATTATCAACTTTATATTATACTACGACCACCAATGACCGCATCAGTCTTTCGTTTGATCGCATCACTAATTAATAATGTCTTGAGTAATAATTAATACTTGTTTGTCTAAAATCGCCGAGCACGAAGGTACGTAGTTATCTTCAACATTAATTTCGTTATGTTCAATAATTAATGGACGAGTTTTTTGCTGCTGCAGAAATGAATTTCACCGGGCGGGGGCGGAGGAGGAGATGGATTGGATGATCACGACTGCTGCTGATGACGTGCCGGTCTTTTGTTCTTCGACGACGACGACGAGGACTTCGATCCGGTGATGATTTTTACTTTTCTTTCCGTGGATGAACTCTCTGACGATCGATGGAATATTGGTTAGAATTCAACGTGTGTAATGAAGTACTGTAAGCTAGTAGTACGTAGAATTGAAACGAGGAGGTTGACTTCATTGGTGATGCATTTGTTTTGACGTCATCGAAACAAATATTTAGATTTCAGACATGCATGATTTGTGATCCATTATTAATTAATTTGCTCTGTTAATCAAGTTTGAAATATTAATAGCTATTTCTTCTTATGCATAGCAATTTAATTTTTATATCCAAGCCAAATGACTAGGATATTTAGAAGTGCTTATAAAATAAAAAAATTTTAATGAAATATATTTTAAAATTGTTTTAAAACTATGTTTTATTAAAAAAATTATATATATACAATATTTTGCGACATACAATTTTTTGTATTATCTAAATTTTAAACAAATTCTGTAAGATAATATTTATTAAAAAATATAAAATGCTTATTTAAAATGATGAATATTTGAAAAATACTGTCACCTTAGATGGGCTCTTTATTGGAAAGTCTTTGGGTTAGTAATTAAGCGGGCCGGGCCATATTTACGATTGGACTGTAATGTTTTTGATAACTTTACCCATTTGCTTTGCAGACTCTGGTTTGGGCTTGACGGCCTTTGAATTATAACACAAGAATTGTTCAATTACCAATCTATACCTTCTCTGATCTCTTCTAATTTTCATTCTCAAGAACACTGCGTACGTTGGGTGGAGAAGTGTACTGCTGAGCAAATTGCGTAGTTATGTTTCTTGGCTGCAACGGATGCCAGCAACCAGGCGCACCGCGGGGGTATCTGGGAGCAGGCGCCGGGCACCTGGGCGTGACCCGGGTGCACTTGAATGGCTCCAATGGTTGACATAACTCTCGCGTATGCAACTTAGCCTCATTTTTTCACTTTTAATTTACCTCAGCAGCTCCAGAAGATTCATCCGCTAGGACTAGGACTGCTTGGATTCAGAAAATCAATTGCACCCACCGATGTCATGCAGTTTGAGTCATGTGATTAACCCGGAAAGCAACCAATTAGTACTTGGCCAAACTTTTTGAGACTATGTCTCCTTAATTTGTTGAGCAACTTCAATTCAATATTGGGCGTGATATGACTGGATGGTTAAAATTTTCATAAGCAACCAATTAATTATCATATATTAATTTGATAAGATACACAAGCATGCATGCGTATCAATTGACTTTGAAACCATAAGCTTTATTTCTACTAGATTTTTATTTATCTATTCATATTTATATTAATTTTAGGAAAACTGCTGATGCCTTAACCGAGGTATCTTTAGCTTGGTATCCAAGTAACATATAAGAAAAAAACTCAAAAAGTGATAAGCGGAAGACTGCTGCATAAGAACAAACTGCTGACATTTGTCTTGTCAGTCAAAATTCCAATAAAAAAGAAAAAAAATTTGTTAATATATTTTTTCAAGAAGACTAAGAAAGTGATTATAATAATTTTCATTCTATTTTAATATTTATTTGGTCCAAAGAATAATAATTAAAACTAAATAAGTTTTTATAAGAACTATTTCTCATGTCATGGGAATCGAAAGGAATAGTACTTTTGATTCGATCTGTTTATGTTCTACTATTTACAACTGTTTTGGTTTAAAAAGTACGTCAAATAGTGTTGGAGTTGGGAAAACTTCTTAAGTGCTACTGTGCTAGTTGGTTACGGTAAAATGAGTTTGAGTTAAATTTAAAAAATTAACTTACAAAAGTTGTTAAATTTTTATATTTAATTTGAAGTGATTCAGTGTGTATTTAGTTTTATTTTTTTATTCTAATTCTTATTATTTTTAATAAATTTAAAATATAAAAAAAGTTTACATTATAAAATTTAATTATTAATTATTTTTTTAAATAAAAAATAATTTATTTTTAAAAATAACTCTCAAACGTAAGTATATTCGATTATTTTAAAATTAAATTTGAAAATATATATTAAAAAATTCGGAGATAACTTATATATTTCGAGGCCAATAAGCACAGCACTAGACTACTTGAGTAAGAGTACAACAAGGCTCCCGCTAGACAGAGAGACCCAAATACAAAACACAAATTGAATTGGTTTTCCACTAGTGCGTTGCCTTGCCTTGCGATGCCTGCCAAGCTGTACAACTTTCCAAATCAACAGAACTTGTACCGTCTCACTCGTCGTCGGAGTTCCGGTGGAAAGAAAACACCCAAGAACAGCAACTATTTTGTTGCTATTTGCTTTTGTTTACGCAGGCAAAACACTCTTCCAGACAGATACATCGATATAGCTTTGCAAATATAATCGATAACAGAAAGAGTACTGCTCTTTTTTAATTGCTCACTCGAAAATAATTAAGCTCATTGAAAAAACATCCAGCCATGAGATACACAATCATAACAAAAAGCTCTTGGAACGGCTGTCAAAGCTCCCGGAAAAACCAAGAAGAACCTAGTTGTCCCAATCTGCTCTCAGAAACTCCAACTGATAAAGAGAACTCCACACATCGATCACTGGCCAACTTGACACTGTCCTCCCTTCTAAACAGGTCGAGTCTCAAGCTGGCTTTCAGCCAACGCAGGGCCACAGCGAACTCTATAAATAGAACAGAATCTACTCGGACAAAAATTACTACATTTACCAAATAAACTAAGAAACAATAACATTATTGTTATCTATATATGCACTCTATTCTGCAAAAATGCCGTCAACCCACTTGAAGGCATCGACATCATCATCCTCCATGCAGAAACCAAATATAGAAGGATCATCGCAGAATGGTTGGTCTTCCAGGCCTCCAAGTTCCAAACAGGCACCCTTGAAATCACCACCAAGACCACCACACAGGCTGTCGATGAAGTCCACGCCCATCGGGATTGACAGATTCTCCATTTCTCGTTCTAATTCATCGATTGGCTTGCTGGACAATTGTGGAAAATCCCTAGGCAATTCTGCACTGTTGTCAAATCCATCCACCTGCTTGCTGCACAAATTATGGCAACCCAAAGGTGCATCAGTTTGTTCGGCAGAGGACCATTGGAGATCCAATGAAGATAATGCGTTACAATCAGATCGATCGATTGGCTTGTCAGGTGACTGCTGACAATCCATAGGAGACACTGCATTGTTATTGAATAGGTCAGTTTGCTTGCTTGATGAATGCTGGGAATGCACAGGAGATTCTGCATTTTGATGGAATTGATGAATTTGCTCGTCGGATGACAGCTGGCAATGCAAAGGGGCCTCTGAATTTCGATCAACATCCATCTGCTCCCCAATTGACTGTAGCTCTTGGGCTTCTGGCCGATGCTGGACATCAAGCACTGATGATGGAGATGGGAGAGGAGTTGGGCCTTCTGACTGCTCAGAAGTAATGGTCTCTGTTGGTACCTGATTGGCAAGGTTGTACTTCTGTTCCTGCAGGCACATGTAAGCAACCTGATAGGCATGATGGGCCTCCTCTGCAGTGTTGAAAGTGCCGAGCCACCGCCTTTTGCCTAAGATCGGATCACGTATCTCGGCAGCCCACTTACCCCACTTGCGCTGCCGCACACCCCTGTACTTGGTCCCATCATCAGACTGGAGTTTGATTCTAGCAGCTGCAAGACTGTTGGTCTTAAGGTTTTTCAGAGGTTTAGCTGCAGCAGTGGCACTGCAGGGGAGAGTTCGTTGTAGTACCCAGAACTCCTGCACTGTCCGCTTCCTTCTAGGCTCAGAATTGACCGCACCCCCTTTACACAGATCCTCTGCTTCGTCACTGGAGGAATCTGTGGCATCGGGATCGTCAAAGATAATTCTGATCTTTCTGGCTTTGCATGGACCATTAGCAGGGTCATTCTTCAGTTTGGCAGAGGTTTTAATCTTTCTAGTGGTGCATGGTTTCAGATCAGGGCAGCTGTTTATTCTATCTTCCTTCTTCTTCTTTGGCTTGGCGGCAATCTTGCTTTCCGCATTACCATCACCCTGGTCGCCTGGTAGTCTCTGAGCACCGGGGGTCGTTGTCATTTTGTCCTGATTGAGGAGTTGTCTCTGGGGACCCGGCATTGTCCCTCAGTTCAGTTTGGGAGTTGAATCAAAACTCAAGTAGGAAAATTACTAGATCAAAATTGAAGGGGAAGGAAGCTACAAAAATTGGAGGAATGGGGAAAGGCAACGAATCAAAAACTAAAAAGTAAAAATAGGAAAACAAAATTTTAATTTAAGGTGGTTTTGAATCAGAGCGTCAGCAGCAGTCAGGTCAGGTGAAGGTTTCTCTGACGAAGATGAAGAGCGTATTGGGTTGTATGTGTTTGAATCCGAGGTACTTCACTAAGAAACCAGTCCTGCAAATATTCAACAACAACCACAATTAATCACTTCAACTACCTACAGAACTACTAGTAGTCTAGTCCATACACTAAAGGCGTGTTTTGTCGTTGATCATCATCAGCGAATGAAACTTGTAATTCAAGGTTAAAAGACAACAATGAAAATTGCATATGACGATTTAAGTAATAGATAAGATAGAGAGAATAAGAAATCCACTTAAATTGAAATAGATAGAACAACAAAGAAATTTAATTGTATACAAACACAGAGTTACAAATTTGTTAAACTCTGACCAAACATAGTTTTAATTCATTCATTAATTGATTAATTTATTAAACTTGTAAAAACAGTCATTGAAATAGAAGAATTTTTGCAAGTGTTGAACAGGGTTTAAGGGAGAGAGATCAACAAACAGATCAATCAAGAAGAAGAAGAAGAAGAAGAAGAAAGAAACCTTGGAACAGATCGAGAAAAAAAAAGAACAGAAACAAAGTAAAATAAATAGAACAATCTGGTAGAAGAGAACAGATCCAAGATACTTTAACAGAACGAGAAATCCGTGAGAAAAAATCTATAACAAAAGCAAAAAAAATCTCCAACATAAGGAAAAAAAAGTAAAGGAAAAACAGAAGAAAAGAACCGTAAAACTACAAATATTACACAAGAAGAACTTTAAAAGAAAAAAGAAAACCAAACAAGGACCGAAATCATGAAACAAATAACAAGGAAAAATTAGAAAAAAAATCCAATTAAAAAAGAAAATAATCGAAGGAAAAGGGGGGGAAGAAACCAAAACACATAGTATCCAGAACAAAACAGATCAGCTTCAAACTAGAACAACAAGTCTACAACCACTAAACCCCCCAAAAAAACCCAAACAAATACAGAAAGTCACGCAAAAAAACCAAATAAAATCACAGACGAGAAAACGAGAATCGACGAAAAGAGTAAGAAAGCAACGAGAAAGAACGCACAGGTAAGTCCTGGATGGCATGGATTCGTTATGCGTCTCTCCGACTTCCGTAGTCCGTCGCATGCGCCGGAAATTCCAACAACCAGAACAAACCCGTCCACCAGAACCAGCTCCAACTCCGGCGATGACGAAGTCACTTCTTCCCAAATCCCACGAACGCACTTCTAAAAACTTTAAGCTTGTAATAGATTCGAACAAGGAGATATCCCTGATCAATCCAGCCGACATAAATCACAAAACTAAAGATCGAATCTTGCTTCTTTCTATCTTTGTTTTCTCTCAGATTGATTGTTCAATCTTACTCTCTTTCTCTCTCTCTGAAGAATGAAAGTGAATGAATCGTATGTTGTTGTTGAGCTTGTTATTCTCTTGCCTTCTGAAGAACAGAAGCCAAAGAAAGAAAACCGAATAAATATTAACAAATTAATTAAACCGCAATTTTATTTATTATTCTCACTCTTCAGCGACAACTGCATCACTTCCCTTTATTTACTCTTATTTTCTCTTTTTCATTTTCTTTCCTCCAAAGTTTTAAATGGTGAAAGCTACCCATGTTCATTCACTAACTAGCATGCTATATCATGAGGATATTATAATCAATTTGTGTTATGAGGATAGAAAGGGTTACTTAAAGTGAGACAGACTGATAGCGGGATGGTTCTGCAAAATGTTGTTGCTTATGTAGGGGTTGGCTTTGCAAAATTTGGAGATCCTTTTGGGGATTAAGGAAAGAAAGGGGAAAAGAGAGAAGGGATTGCTGTTGTATGGTGCTGAATTAGTCTGAAGATAATATACGACAAAAAGCTCGCGATTTTCTTTTCTATTTCTTTTTAAATTTTTAAAAACTGAATACGAATCTTATCAAATAATCAATAAAAAAAATGTTTTCATGATAAGGCCCTAATTATACTTTATTACAGTGCTATAGATATTTCTGATGTAGCTTATAGGAAAGAGAGTTGTTTATGAGCTCGTCTAAGTTCTTTTTTTCAATCTAATATTTTATTTTATATCGTTGATAAATATTAAATTATTTTTTAAATTTTTTATAAAAATTTAAAAATATAAAAAATTTTACTTTATTTCAAAAAATATTTTCAAATGTTTCGTGCACTAATGCGTATCAATAAGCTACTTTTTTTACGGTGTATATAGTAATTGTTTAGTAATATATTTCGCATTATAGTTTATTTTATATTGAATTTTATAATTGTTAATAAATTAATATTTATAACTTTTATAAAATTTTTTATATATACTATTATGTGTCGTAGCTTTTATATATAAAATAATAATAATTATTACTAAAAATTAAACTTACTCTTCAAACTTTTATAATAATCTAAATTTTTTATATTATAAACACTTCTAAACGTATTTGCAGAAAGTAAATTCGACATTGACCATAGGTATAATAGGAAGACATTAAAAATTAAGTATAAGTATGCAATTTTAGTTGATAAATCACTATTTATTCATAAAAAATATAGTTAGTTATAATTATAACCAAAGATATTATATATATTGAGTGAATTAAATATAAAGTTTGTTGTATTACTAACCAATTAATAATTTTCTTAATGTGACACTTGAAAATTAAATTAGACATTATTGAATATCTTTTATTGAGATTACTGGCTTTGCAGAGATTTAAATTTATTGATATAACGACAAAATTTTTATTGACAAGATGCAATTATCAATTAAATAAGTTTGTAATATTAGATAATTAATCACCTATTATTTACAACGAGCGCAAAAAAAATTTACTAATTAAGTATGTCTTACATCTGCAATTAATATTAACTTCAACATGGTAGGCTGTCTTTTTTCTCACATCGAAAATGCAAAATAGAAACAACTTGGCTTGCTTTTGTAAGAGTTTTGCCTTCAACAATTTAAATAATATTTGTTCCAAGAGTAGAGAAAAACAAACCAACCGTGTCGTGTCAACGTGTGCACACTTCACTCTTTTTCTATATTTAAATTTTTATTTTCGAAATATTTTTTGTTTAGTTGAACAATTGAATTGATTGATTCTCCACTGCGAACAGTACTACCGTCGCAGTCACTGTGTACAATCGATCTTACATTTCACACCCTTGACTTTTTTTATAATAGAAAACACCCTTAGATGCGTTTCCAACAACCTCGTAGTCATCATTAATGGGGTTGAAAATAAATGGAACAATGTCAAGGGGTACTCAGGAAAACTGCTAACACGAATTGTGAAAGTGTGAAGGAATACGAAACACAAAACACTGAATTTCTGCATTCGTATAACTTCAAAAATAGAGCATGGTGACGTGGCAGTAAGGTATAAGGCTAATCGGGTGTTTGGTATAAGATTTTTTTTGACATTCTGATATCTAAATAAGGAGAAGATAATTTTACTGAGATCCATTATTTACTGCAGAAATTTTTACTTTTTTTAACTAACAAAATTTTTAGCTTTGACTAATTACTATTAATATGAAAAGCGTGTCATGGTGTTACTGCTCCACTACTGCTGTTCGCCATCATGTCTTTTGTAGTTGGATAATAGTTGACTTTAAAATGACAGATATTTAAAAAAGGTTGAAATTTGGTTGATATATTTTATAGAAATTAAATGCATGAAGAAAATTTCTGCTAGCATAAATATTTGTATTTTAAATGCTAAGAATGCTTAATTACTCTATTAATTGTTTTGACAAACATCGCTTTTCTATAGCGCGATTCTAAGATTTTTTGAATTTAGTTGTTTTTATTTGGTCATGTGAAACTAGAGTAAATAAATATGAAAATTATTAAAAGTAATTTCAAAGGAAAAAGTTATTAGTAAATAAACACTAAAAGAATATCAATAGCAACAAATTTAACACCGTTTTGTAAAATAGTTATTAATTGATTTTTTTGCTCCTATAATAAGGTAAAATAGGTGTTTAGTTTTTCATGAATGGATATATTTTTTATAATTATTGTTGAGGTAAATGGATATTTATTAACCGATTGTTGACTGGAAAGAGTCAGGATTTGATTTTTACCGTATAATTAGTTACCGTGTGATTTGGTTTGACCACCGCAAAATTTTCCACAGTTTACTCCTTTTTTTTTGGTTTTTTACCATGAGTTCCGTTCGTTAATTATTTAACGGAATTAAATTCTGCAATTGATTTAAAATGGTAAAAACAGTGACGGTTTGCCGCATAACGAACAACTTCACTGTTTTTATGTATTAATATTGTCTGATCTAATTCCGTGCAAACGTGTAAATGCGGCCGGGTCCAGCCAGAGAAGAGTGTCGGGTCGGGCCTCCACTGGCCTTGGCGAAATATTTTTCCTGATCTGGCCCGACCGCTATCGTTCAGGGCTGGATGGGCCGGCTTCTTTACTTTCAGCCCCAAATTATAAATCTAATTTCGTATAAAATGTACCGCTGTTAAGGGCTTTGTTTATCTTATCCACAAATATAATTTTTTTAAAACCCGTTTTTAATACATAATAAATAATAAAAAATTTAAAATAAAAATTTTTTTATCAAACTTTTTTAAAATTCAATATTAAATAAAAAAATATTTTTAATATTTTTATTATTTTAAAATTTATTTTTTAAAAATATATATTTATCTCGAAGTAAATATGCTCTAAACACAAACGCGTAAGTATAATAAAAAAAAAGAAGGAAGTCAAATTCGGTAGTTTTCATTCACTATTTCATTAACTTCAAATATCTACATGCTTTTGAAATCTGTTTCGTTGAAGAAACGAAAAATTCCTCACTGAAAATTTTGTTTCAGCACAATAGACAACAGAAACTCTAGGAAAATTGTATGCGATTAATTTTATTGAACATCGTCGATCAGTACGGTGATACTGTTTTCGTTAAATCTTTTCGTACGGAGTTCTTTTACTTCAATTCATTCTTCTAAACACAATGATCATTTGCGAATGCTCAAGATCTTCGCAACGCCTAGTATAAGGCACTGGCACAACCGGAATTATCAACCCTCTTTGTCTTGCAATCATAATGCGGAGCAGCACGGATTCATTGACATGGTTCTGCTACATGCAGGATCAGGAACTCTATCGATCCTTACTCAGCATGTCGAGGATTCATGGCTTCAAACGTTGACGCCACACTTGTCACAAGTTCATCACTCATGCTTCGCAAATAAATCTCCGCTAGTGCTTCAATCTCATGATCCTTCACGCCTTGCTTATGCGCCTCCTCGTGACTCGGTTGAAATCCAGTAATGATTTCACCGTTGGATGCAGAATGTTCCCAGCACAGTTTCTGTAAGTGAAGTCACTAGGACAGCTTTTGATCTTCAGATTCTGACATTTCAATTAAAAACACGGTGTAGTAGTTGTTTGATTTCATTACCAACCACGGAATTTTCTTCAGGAAAAGCTGGTACTCATTGCAGAACAAACCGCTTATATCCTTCAGTGCGTAGTCATGAATCAAGGGTATGTAAAACAAAAGCAGGCAATTAATGTTTGAACCATGGCGCCATCAATACGAATTCTGTTATCAGTCACGATATGTCGGGTCCTTAGTGAGTACTGCATAAAGGAAAGCTGAAGCTAGATTTTGCATTCTATTGTCTACGCCATCTCAAAGGCAACCAAACAACATAGTTGCATTCCATATTAGGCCCATTGCATCGGTTAGACTTCAATTGCTCAGTGCTTATCTTGCACAACTCTGCCAACGGACTACAATTCCTGTGAAGGTCTTAGTACTTATGGAGCCGTTCGATGAGATATTTGGACGGTGTACGTAGAGAAGGTTTGCGGTAGAGTATAGCGTTGTATCTGCTTACTTCATCAAAAATCAGAAGATAGCAAGCCTCACAGAAGCTTTCCTGTAGGATTGATCCAAGATACCACTTGTTACGGATAGAATGATTTGGGGATGCCAAGACACTGCTGCCCCTGATGAATGCACAATGGAAGTATCTAGAGTGTGCCTGAGATGTTGCAATCCAAGTAGAGTACCGAAAACAAGCAAGAGAAGGCAGAGTTTGCAGACCACAAAACATACGAGGATTCTACGATGGAGAAATCCTTGTAAACAAGGTGAAACTCCACAAGGTGCAGCCACCACGAAGTAAGCTCATAGGTTAACAGAGATTGTATAGCCTATCCTTGGTAGACACAAGTTAACTCTCCAAGCACTCAATATCATTTAGGAAACAAGTATAAAAGCTAACTAGCAAAAAGCAATGAACAGCCCAGCAGGATGCCAGGTGAAAATCTGAATGTTAAAAGAAGCAATGTTCTTCTTTTAATTGTATTGCAACTCTGCACACCCCGTCTTCAAGTCAGCCCCTGTTTTCCTTTGACAGGCTTCATTGGGCTGAAGTGCAGTACCTAGGTTTAGGTCCTTCCGCCAGCTTCAGCCAGCCCATGACAACACCAGCAGTACTGAGGCAGCTCCCTTAGGTCAGCACAAGCTCCAGCAGCATAGCCAGCCTTTGGTTGAGCTTCTGCCAGCTTCTCTGCCGCCTCTTCCAAGCTCCTGCCAGCTTTTACCAGCCACTAGAGACTTCTGCCAGGTTCAGCCGTGGTCTGCGACTTCCAGAGGCTGCCGCCAGCTCATAACAGCTGCGGATAGCTTGAGTCGGCTAGGTAACTTCCGGTGAGCTCCAATGTGTAAGGAATTGAAGTAGTCTGCTTCAACTTTAAGGAATCACCCTAGTGACTCAGCTACATGCTTGCTTCTTCTTCAGCTGCTTGCCTAAGCTCGTTCCTGACAGATGCTTTAATTTTGACTGGCTCCGAGGTTAATGTCTAAGCATGTCCACCGGATGCCTTGGTATGTCCCGGATACCCGAGCAAACTGCATGCTACTGCATATGCTACCTTATGCCAAAGATCTACAGCCATTTCCAAGAAAAAGCAATTCTAAAAAGAACAGAGTAGTGCTCAAGCTTTTGAAAGTCTTGTCTGAAAACTGAAATAATTTTCTTGTAAATTATTATTGTTACAAGACATCAATAACAATCACGTAACATTGTTAATCAGCTTATAGCCATTTCTCCTATCTCTACATATTGCTAAGTATGGTGGCAATGTAATATTGGTATCGATTTTCTTCCTCCTGCAATTGAAGTATGAAGCCATGAGATTACATGGTTCCATTGACAAGTCCCTATAACAAGGTTTCACAGGGTTGTCCGTTAAATGCACGCGCAGCAGCCATGGCTTCAATCCGCCTAGTCCTTGAGCAACATACCCAAACGTGGACATCTCAGAGGTGATCAGTTCGTCGGTCATGCTGAGCAGGAACATCTCGGCAAGTGCTTTCTTTTCTTGCATCTTGTTGCCTCTCTTCTCGGACTCTTCATGGCTCGGTTGGTATACTGTGATCGTCTCACTGTCTGAATTAGAATGTTCCCAGTACAAATCCTTGATGTTTTCGTAGAACAACGCGTGTAGAGAAGTCATTAGTACAGCTTTCGATCTCGTTCTGTTTCTATTTCGAGTTAAATGTTCTTGAGGATTTGTCTCTGGAAGTAGTTTTTCATTCACCGCACAACGTACGATATGAGAAGTGACATACGGTTTCGTCCGCTGATTGAACACTCGTACCTGAATGCCGAGCCTTTTGCCAGCACTGGCCAAGTAGCCATCGTAAAACCTGTTGCATAAATTGAAAACGGGTAAATCTGCTTGATCGCTTAATTAACATGCCATTTATAGGTTTTGTACCTTGTAGTTAGGCCCCAGACATCGTTGGCCGGATGGAAAAGATAACGTCCTAGATGGTGGAAGACGGTTTCTTTATCAGGGAACATTTGGTTCAGTTCATCTTGAAATCCTGGCATTTGGAAGAACGATGGAAGAAAATACAGGTTGGAAAGCAACACCATCCACGGAACCTTCTGAAGAAAAACTTGACCTTCGTCGCAGAAGAAGTTGCTATCAAACTCATCGTAGTTATGAATCAAGTACATGTTAACATAGGGCTGCATCGGTTCACCAGTTTTGTGGTACTTCACCATGTATCCAAAGCTTCTCGGGTGCTTCTGATTGAATCCTAAATACGATATCGGAAACCCAGGAGGCAAGAACCATGTGCTCCCTGGAAAAGGTTCGCAGAACAAAAGATCCATGTCTTCACTTTTGTCGATGAGTAGTACTCGGTTACTGAGAAGAGCATAGAGGAATGTTGAAGCTAGTGATACCATTCTGTTGCCCAAACCACTGTTGAATACCCAAACTATGTATTTGCATTCTGACGAAGTTCCCCTTCTGCTGCTTTTACGAATACCTGACTTCAACTGATTGGTACTTCTCTTGTATTGCTTCGAATACGGTCCGCATTTTCGATGCAAATTTTCGTATTTGCGTAGTTTTTCAATGAGGTAAGTTGAAGGTTTATATGGAGATGGTTTTCGGTAGAGAGCAATGTTGTGTCTGCTCAGACAAGCCGATTCATCGGTGTTCAAAGCAAGAAGACCATCCAGAGTTCTGTCGATCACAACGGTATTTGACGAATTGCCGGAAAGAGTTGCAGAAGCTTGGCGGCTGCTGCTGATATCTTCACGTTTTGATGAGTTGCTGATTGAATGAGTACTAGAAGCATTTCCAGGAAGAATAAGGTCGCCAAGAAAATTTTCCTTTTTAGATTGGAAAGTATCATTTGATACACCTGCAAGAGTATGAAGTGAAAATCATTACCAAGTTCTGTCATGATTTTTCAAGCCAATAACTTCGCAAAAAGAACTTTTTTTTTATAAAAAATGCAAACACACAACCTGCTGAACTTTAAATTATTCTCAAAACCAATAGACAACGAGAATAGTGAGTTCAAATTTTTATAAATATTATTTTAGAATCATTAATAAGCAATATGAGACTAAATATTTTTTTAATATCTGGGCTCCGACGGAAGGTTTTTTTTCTTTTTTTTATAAAAATTTTATTTAAATGATGCACGTGTCCTGTAATAAAGTAGATAAAACAGACTATCTGTTCCGAAATAGAATAGACTACTTGTCATATAATATAGCAGATAATTGATTTTTAGATAAAACGTACTATCTGTTCTGAAATAAAGTAAGGTATTTTTATTTTAGAATAAAATGAACTATGAAGATCTTGAAGAGATATAGATAATAAAGTTAAATTTAGTCCATATTCTGTACTGACCTGATCTAATCTGTTCTGATACTAATTGTATGATCGGATTTCTACACTAAAAAAATTCGCCAACTTATTAGAGATTAGCATTTCACTTATAAGCCATATTCATTCTAGCACTTAGTCAATATGAGACTATTAAGAAACGTGGACTGTTAAGCTCACCAAGTCAAAATTCACTTGGCATAATTAAAAGCGAGTTGTTGGTCTACCTCCACGTTAACTAACCTCTTTTTTATTTGGGCATTATTTCAGATTCATACGTTACTAATTCGACCTTAACTCACCAAATTATTCTGTCTTTCATTCGGACTCACCATACTTTATACGCTACTAATTTGAAACTAGCGTAGATTGGAGATCCAACAGCTGCTATGTTCATATTTATTGACTTAGTCAACTCTAATAGAAGCAACGAACATTTGTAGAGCGTCTAGTAGAAGTGGCAAACTCTAACAAGCAACTACTGTTACATGCTTTGTAACAAAGCACCGAAAAAACATTGGATTCAACGTTCAACGGTGTAAACAGAAAAAAACATATTTCGAGTGCATATACTTATTTCCTTGAAAACAAATTAATGATAAATGGATCTGATCATTTAACATAGATGAAGAAGCACGATTTCAAACACATATAAAGCATAAGAGTTCTAATCGGATATAAATAAACAAAACTTCCAGTTCAAAACCTGCAGCTTGAAGAGAAAGAACGTTCTTCTGCAACTTTCTAAGATCATCAGAAAGTAATACGTTTCTACTCAAATTAAGTAAAGAACATCTACGAAGAGAAAGAAACGATGTAACAGATATATATACCTGACGGCGTTAGTAACGCTTCACAGCTGGCCTTGCCGGAGAATGAAAACCTACTAATTCCATCCATCAACGGATTCCAAACACCTCCGTTATATATAGCTACCGCAACCGGAAACATAATTAGACAACATACCATCGCCGTAACCGTTCTTCTACTGACCAACATGTTAACGGTACCGCGAAACGATTCCGGTCTTCTTTGTTCCACATGATTGCCGCTGCCATGATAGTCATCATCACCTGTTGCTACTGCTACTCCTGCTCCTAATCCGCCATGTAATTTCTCTACTTCCATATCTGTTTTCATCAGTTGTGTGAAGCTATATACTCAACAACAACATAGAGGCACATATGAATTTAAACCTCCACCGATCGATGTATTTCTCTAAAGAGATGAGTGAGAGTGGCTTCTTTTATTGACTATATCTCTCATATTTAATTGATTGATTGATTATAATTAGTAAATGATTCAAATGATCAACTGTAATATAGGTTTCTTGAAGCCAATATTCTTTCTTAGTTAAATATACGGAATGAATCGTAACCGTCCAATCAAAGTTTGATCGGGATGGTTGAAATTTAGAATTCTCGAGTTTGTTTCTCAAAATCAAACTCTGTTTTTTCTAAATATATATAGTTGTAAATTAATTAGTGTGATGTATTTAATTTATGGTTTGTTTTAATCTTCGATAGGAACGTGATGGTGAAATGACGGAATTTTATGGTATGGTGTCACTGGAATTCGCCCCACGACGAAAAGAGACTTCTGCGGATGTCATTTTCCGTTCAACATCTCTATTGTCGACGATAATTTTATAAATTCAAAACTCTTCTTTTTTTTAACATGAATTCCTTCGATTGTTTTTGTAGTTAAATACGCGTTGCACATTTTTCATGACCAAAGAAAAAATTTCTTTTAAAAAATTTGCATGGATTTTGTTTGAAGCTATTGGGAATTTTCTTCATCTTAGATGTAACGCAAAGCGTCTCCTTGGAATTTCTAAGCGCCTTTGAACCAAATTAGTCCAATATTCTTCAACTATACAGTTAATACAATGGGAGAAAGAATTGTTTATTTTTAACTATAGATCAGTTTTATTATTAAAAATTCAGCTTTCAAATAAGTGTGATATAAAAAATACAGTTGGATTTTTAACTTGAAGTGATCTGAACATGTGTACTGACGCTTAAAAATGGGCCATCCGTACTTAAGATAGCTCACAATTTGGTAACTGTTTCATCTACAACAAAATAATTCTCTGCTAACTGTTTTTGCTCAGTGATTCAGTATGTGTACGATCATTTAACTTTATTAAATAAAATTTTAATTAGTGGTGTGTATAATGTGTATGTAAATAAGATCATATCAGAAGAAAATGTTTGATCAGATGTTTCATCTTAATTTCAGAATTAGAAAAAATTTTAGATCTTTTGTTGTCGCGTAGAGAAAATACACCGGTTAAGACTCCGATCAGATCTACTTGTTAGTGTTGTGGAGAAATAATGCGCACTCTGATCAAATACGATATCATCAGATCTGTTTGTTTATTGACCGGATAAAAAAAAAGAAAGAAAATTACGAAATCAACTTGATTCACCACCATAATCGACGAGATGATTCTCTTTCACCGTCTTTGCCGTCGATGGTAACATCCGAAGAAGTTAATCCTCGGCTTTGATAGAGCTTTTTGTCTGACTTTCCATCTAAAACTTATTAGGATAGTTTTGTTCAATTTAAAATTTTGAATTGATTTGAAGGGTATATTATGCAGAATTATAGAGTATGATATGAAAATTAGGACTTTTTAAATTCAATTCAAATGTGTTGTGCTAATGACTTGTTTGGCTGTATTTAACTCCTCTTGAGCTGCGTCTTAATCCGTATATATGGCTGTATTTACACAAACTTCAGATAATATAATCTAACAGCAGTAGATAGCTTATAGAACATTCCATTGCACATCCACAGGCCTTGTGCCATTCCTTCTGAATCGAGATTGACTTCGATCTTCCTGCAACACATTCTTCTCGCTATCCCAGGAGCTTCTGCAGATGCTGACATTCCCATTCTTCCTTCTTTTCTTGCTTTGCTTCAGTTTTTATTTTGCGTTTCATATGACTGCAATAGAATAGTAAGTTTGATACAGAATGATAAGCAAAAGCAAGCACTCAGCTCCTGTCATAAATAAAGCTACTTCTGTTTTGCTTTTACCACCTTATCGAGTGGACTATCAGTCCAAGCACCAGTGTCTCCCCGTCCTTCTTTACAGTTCGACTAAACGAGGTTACTTCTGTATAAAGATTCCAAGGATGTGAAAATCAACCTAAAGGCTTATCAAGTGAAAGAAACTTAGTATGGTTCTACTCCTTCAAGTATATACGTTACTTGCAATTTCCTCAAATGAGCAGCTTCCTGAAACAATTTCAGTTGTCTTAAATTATCAAATCAAACATTCATATAAAGGTCATTCCAAACTGTTACAACATTAACCGCATTTAGAAAAGAGGATTATCATCAAACACAAACGGTTTTTGTTGAGGCAAGACTGTACCTTGAATGCTTCTTCCTCTTCTTGCTGTTTGAGTTTATTATCAATTTCTTTCCTCTGGAAACAAGAATGGATAATCATGCTAAGCTGATACGTAAGCACAATTTATCTCTATGATGCATAGATCTGGAACATCTCCATAGCCATACCTTGTTAGGATCTTGTGATCTTTTAAAGCTTTGTTCGATATGACAAACACTTGATGTGCTTGGGGATGAGAGCATTTATCAGGATGAACCATATGGGAGAGTTTCAAATACAAGCATTGATTCAATCATCAATAAAATTAAAACAGGAACGAGTAACTGGCGCTCATGAAAGCTCTCTACTGTCTCTAAATTAGAAATCTCATGCATGATGCCACTGAGTGTATACATTCTACACAAAAACACCAGCAGCTTAGGCGATTATATGTTTACAAGGTTAAAAAGTGAACAAACACCAAGCAAGTAAGCAATAATGTCAACATGTCTTTAACACATGTAGTGAATGAAACAAAGATGTCTGAGTAAAAGAACTTGCTTATGAATTGCAACCATCAAAACATGAGTAAGTCAGAAGTAGGTTTGTTGTCTTTCGTAATAGGATGTAAGAAGGTGATAACTAAGAAGAGAAAACTTAGCACCTTTTCTTGAGGTTTTCAGGTAACGTCTTCTGATTCACTCCAACCACATCATATGGTCTACCAGGGCTACAGCAGCAAGTAGAGCCGCCTGAGATTCATGGCAGAAAATAAAAGAACGTATTCACAAGGGTAATTGAGAAGAAAAATAGATTTAGGCTCTGTTTGTGAGAGAGTTTCAAATATCGTAGCATTACATTAAGATACCAGGTATCTATCCCTGATATAGATTTACATAAACCACATATTTATCCAAAATGACGAGTATATATAAAGTACAAATGACACAATAGGAATTCAGTACTTCAAATATATTGTCAAGGAAAACGAAAGAAACAGATACGATTTCACTTGAAAAATGAATGCTGAAAGGCTAAGAAAGACGAACAGATCCTACATCCTGCGGGTAAGTTAAAGGAAGTCTTTATAGAAACACAGTAAAAGGTTGACAGGATAGGTTTATAATTAAGTCCAGTCTCTATCTAGAAGAAGCACGATAGTTAAGAATTAATCTACACTACACTTTCCTGTAACAGAACAGGTCATATTCATGGTGTCTTTGATCCACATATGTCAAATGAAATGGTCATTTTAGGAAGGTTTCATGAGCACATCAGGGCTGCATGGACTTTGTTGGATATCAAACCAAACATATCCTAGGACATATGTTGATCACACTCATAAAACCGCTAGAAGTATATATAAGTGATACTTAGCTACTCAAGAAAGAAAGCAAATTTGTCAATATTAATATAGAGTAGAAAATCAAAATAAGAAGCTATGCACCTCTTCGAATCTCTCCGCTTCATTGCCTGATTCAGCTTCAGCAACCACAGCAGCTGGAGGAGGGCCTACAACAAATCATTATCGACTTCCAAGTCAGCTTACCTGACAATTTTTATAAATCTTAGTATTAATCCAATGAAACATCCAGTCTGCTGCATGCACTCTAAATTGTACTATAAAGGGGTTCTTACTTTTGCACAAGATAAAAGGATAATTACAGTATTGAAGAGATGCAAAACCTAAATTCTGGATAGTTACATCCAACAAAGTCGTAGCAGCATAAACTAAATGGTAAAAAATAATATTATTGTGTATCTACATACCTGGACAAACTTCTGCTTCAGTCAATTCGGCTACTGCTACCAGTAGTTACTGTGAAGGCACTGTAGCTCCAATAATCCTATTACAGTATTAGGAAAACACTTTATAAGAGCCAACCAGATAATTCTGAAACATCAAAAACAGTCAATTTATAAGCTCTTAAACATCTATGCAGGATTACTAACTTTTCGCTCTAAACCAATACAAATTCTAGAAGTGAAATACTTCTTGAAGGCACACAAGAACCAAATTTCCATCAAGGAGGCAGTTGGTATAATTTTTGAGTGACAAATTAGTTTGGATGACTTAACCACAGGGCAGCTTTATTCCTTTTCTGCTTTACAAGAGATGCACGCAATATGTTTCAGTCTGAGGTACATGAAAACAGCTCGCAAGAGAAACACAGCCATAACTACAAGTTCTAGGAGCCCAAGTAGAAGGATAGGCTATCTGGTAGTTTGAATAATTCTTTAGATTTAATTCTTATTGGAATCAAAGTCAATAAAATAAAATTATTTTATGTTTGCAGTTCAGATGATTTGATTAATGAAATTGTCTTTAGTATCTCTTGTCATCTATATATTCCCTGTCCTTGTTTCCTCTTATTGGGCCTCCAAGTTGGGCTAAGTTCGGATTAGTAGCTACTCGGGCTTAGGAAAGTGCTCAAGTTAAAAATAGATTAGCCAACTTGAAGGTAAGCCACACTTCTAAAAAACTTGACTTTTGCAAGAGATTATTGTTCAACTCATCAATTTAGAGCTAGAAAAACGTCAAAATTTGAAATTAAATCTGAAAAAGTACCACAGAGATAAAAAGCACAGCTTTGCAAGACATTATCATGAACCTAACCAATTCAGAGCTACAATCAAACATCAAAAGTCAGAAGTTTGCTTAGGAAACTACCACAGAAAGCTTGAAAACCATATCTTTGCAAGACAGTATCCTTCACATGACCAATTTAAAGCTACAAAAAACAAAAAGATTCGTAATTTCTCACCTGCTTGAGCTCATTGCGAACGCTCGGAAACCTCTGCAGGATAATTCCAATAATCTCCTTCGGCTCCACTGACAATCTCCTCCCATTTGCGTGATGGGTCGCACTTGGATTTTCTCTCGTTCGCTGCTTCTTCTCCAGTGCCGCTTCCCAATTGATCGATTCTTTCTTAACTCTGCTGCTCTGCTTCGTTTCAAAAGTAAAGAAACAGAAAAAACTTATTAGTCTCAATAAACCGCAACAAGGGTAACTTCGTAAATGTCTATCTTGTTCGCGAGTGCTATTCTATTTCAGTTTGTAGGTTTGACGGATTGATTTTTGGATTTGGTGATTGGGGTTCCCCTTCATTCCATTTGAGCAGCTCAAAGGTAGGTTTTTTCGATTGTGCTTGTTTCGGAAGCTCAGAGCTGTTTGAAGTGTTCTTCCTAAAAATTTCTGTGAATTTTTGTCAAGATTATTTATTCTGACGATTGAAACTTGTGATTTTGGGGGTTAATCAGTTCCAAATTCCTATCTTTGATTTGAGTTTGCCAAGCAATTGATAACTTCCGCTTCCTTTCCATGATTGTTCATTTGGAGCATATGATGGCTGTACACTTGATCTCTGAACTCTACCTAGGTAAGTTCTTGTGTTGATCTAAAAGGTCATTGCTGATGCTTGCTCTTGTGATCTTCAACTAATTTTCGTTTGCGAGTGGATTTTTGTCGCTTTGGACGAATACATGTTATCTTTACTGAGGCTATTTATAATTAATGCAAATAGATGCCCCGACTATTTTTACATTCATGGAAATTAAATTGCCGTTTCACAATATTCATATGTAAGTATGGGTTACCTCATCTTCGGATGAAGTCATTAATCTGCAACTACGGCTTAGAGTTTCCACATTTTATGAGATTTATAGTCCTAATCACTTCGAATAAGTTAATGAGTACTTGTAGCCACTTCTTTTGTTACATGATGAAACTCTGGCTATCAAGATTGCTTCTGTTGGTTATAGGCAACTGTAGAATACTCATACATTCACCCTAATATTCTATGTATCCTTTTCTGAGATTATTATAAGCTCTTTCTATGTAGTTAGGAGTTTTCTAGCAATCACTGAATCAAAGTTCAGTCTTTGTGACTTCATCTTTTGATAGAGTACATAAACTGCTTGTGTCTTTCTCTCTCTCGCTTTCTCTATGAGTATATATATCTCATAGCATTCATGATCACATCTAGGTGCTGGAACTTTGAACTGCATTTTGGAGTAGTTTGAATATAAATATACTATTTGTTACACTTCCCAAAGCAATACAGCCACAACTACAATAGACTATTAACTTCCAGAACATGCTAATGAGATTTCATTTTTTCTGTGCCTTTTCTGGTTTTGTAAAGATTTGGAAGACTTCAGTTTCCATGCGGAATCCTATCTTAACCATCTGAACTCTGAAAACTTTGAGTGATTTCGCTAGAAAAGCAATTTTGCAGATGTCTTTCTGCGATCATCAAACCATTGTCATTGGAGTTTTTGTATTAACCAGACAGCAGAGTATTATATATTTAGTTGATTTTAGCTACATGAGTCAGACTTGTTGGAAAATAGTGCCCTTCCTTTCACTGATACATTATAATTATGTAGGGTTTTCTGGTTGGATTTGTACATAACGCACTTGGCTGTGGGCTACCCTTCTAGAATTAAGTTATCTTCTTTCTTTTGCCATTATTATCTTCTGCTGTAGCTGCTGCATGGTTCAGAGCCTTTTGGTTTCTCTTGAATGTTCAGAGCCTTTGCTTCCTTATTTTGTTTGTTCTATTTGGAGCATGTGATGGCTTTACACTTGATCTCTGAACTTCTAAGGTAAGTTCTCATGTTGACCCAAGTTCATAGCTGATGCTCTTTTTACTTGGATTTTCTTTTTTAAACATTTTGCATGCTAAGGTTTTCTTGCTCTTTTAAGTCAACATACATGTGAGATTTAGATACTGACTTGTTTGTCTAGTATTGTGCATGTGGTCTTTGAATTTATCGAGCATATACAAAGATTGCTCTGTTGGACATGTCGTCATCCAATATACTAGATCCAGAGATTGCAAGAGCTAACTTTACAGTAAAACATGGGAGAAAGAACTGAACTTGGATTAGAAGAATTGATCATTCCAAGTGAGGTATGGCTGCTTCCAGAAAGTTGAAGCTGAAGGTACTGTCAACGTGCAGTCTTTGGCGTCCAACAGTAACAGCTTCTTCTGTTGGACGGATTCATGTATAGAAAAACTCTATTCTATGCTAGCCAACTCATGCATTGATTGCATGATTAGAGATTGGTTTTGGACATTATCAGTCTTTTCTCCATGTACTCTCGAGAAATGTTTCAGAGTAATATCTCAAGTCACGTGTTATATAGGAAGGAGTTTAATAGTGCTGTATATCATTGATATTGCGAGTATATATGCATTCACGACGGCGCTATATTAGAGTAAGGGAACTGAGAGCAGAAAGGAAGAGTCAGGATGGCCGAGTGGTCTAAGGCGCCAGACTCAAGTTCTGGTCCTCTAACGAGGGCGTGGGTTCAAATCCCACTTCTGACAAATTTTTTGCTTTCCTTTTTTTTTTTTTATCTCTTTTAATCTTTTAATTCTTTATTAACCCGCATATTATTTCTTCTCAAACTTCTAGGACAATGTCATGCCGTTAATTCTCTCATTTGGTTGCGGCCGTTTGGTATAACCATGAGCTATCCTACAATCTAATGGAAATCCAATCTAACTCGATTCTAATGAGTCAGGTTTTCTGAAAACCCAAATAGAATTGGGCCCGGTTTGGTCCTCTTTGGATTTGGGTAGGTTTCGGATTCAACTAACCTCCTTATTATCTACCCTTTACGAAATAATCATTGTATTATTTTTTGTAATATTTTGTGCGAGTACAGAATAAATAATAATTTCTTAAGTGAATGCATATTTGCAATAAACCAAAACAATATAACTTAAAACAACATCAATTAAAATACCCCAACAACCTCACCCACCATCTGATCGGATCGAGTTTGGATCTAGAAAGACCAATTCCTGATAGGGTACAGGTTCCAGTTATGTCTTTTTTTAGTCAGGTAGGGTTTGGGTCTGGCTCAATCAAACCATTTACATTATATAACCTCTGCCCCAATAGTTGAAACAACAAGAACTTCCTTATTGTAGTCCCCATGACACAAATACAATGGACAGATAGTAATTACTATGCTACATCTCTCAACCTGCTACTACAAGAATTTACAAATGCAGCCGACCATTCCGCGATCCAGGTGCGTTAGGAGCTTCTTTAAATAAACGAAACCATCAGCTCCCAAGAGACTTCAGTAGGTCACCTAATTGGACCATCCTTTGCACGTATTCTTTCTTCTGCATGCTCGCAAGGAATTCTCTTAAGCACCCACAACCAGAACCACCTAAAATTGATAACCTGCTTGTTTTTGTGCTTGCAGTATATGAAAATTAATGTCCAGTGGATTGCTTCTCATGTTTAAGATGCATGGAAACATGACCTTTCGTGCTTGCTACAGTTTTATTCCTTAGCAAGACCCAGAACCTTCAGCGTCGGTCTGAAAACATGCAGATGTCATTTTATTAGAGAAGAGACGTATTATTATAAAATAATATCCATCGGCATTATTCTATAATTATATAACTTGCTGGGCTAGAAAACCATTGTATTGACATTCTTCTTCTCTGAAAAACACAATACATGGGCATTATATTCAGTAAAAGCTGGTATACTTTCTACTCTCTTTGTTGGTAATTTACTTCGTTGCAGTTTGAAAGGGTAAGTAATTTCTGAAAGTACCTTGGCAAGGAGGAACCTATATGTGGTTGACTGGCATAAGCAGAAAGAGGGCCTCGTAGACCAGGATATTTGTTTAAGGCACCTTCAAGCGGAGGAGGGGGCAGCTGCAATAAAACAGGAAACGAGTGTGGTTGTGTCTGCGCTACACATTTTAGAAATCCCACCCACAACTTTGGCATCTTCCAAATCTGTAAATGTAATATATCAAAAATAGAATTCAAACATGCCAACTTTGATTAAAGTGCAGACTGGGAGTAATCGGGTACCAAAAGAAAGCAGAAGTTACAAGTCTTCGACTAATCAACTTAGAAACCATACTTTGCTTCAGGGGCAATAAAAGGAGCTAATTATCCAACTAGCAATCTTGGTATTTCACTAATAGAGCAATCTCTCTATGTCCTTACATCCAAATGCCCATGGCTCTGTCTATATTTTTAAAGAGAAAACAGCTTCAATGACTTCTGTGTTGGGGCCAAGAATTTGACTTGCTGCTGCAACCTTATCATTAACTAAGGTTCAACAGTCCGAATCAATTTGGGAGAGGGACTGTTGAACGCAAATGCTCTTTTTTAGGCTACAATGTCAATACAAAAAGTAATCTCTTTTAAGAGTTGCTTCCCTGCACATAATAGTCTTTTATATTTAATTAATTTTTTGAGGAATTTCACTGGACTTAAGAGTTAGTTTTTGTAAAATATTACATTCAAGCTATAATCAAGTCAAAAATTCGAAACAACACAAAGAATACCTGCTTCATCACAAGTTTGGAGAGTATCTCCATAACAAAATCAACCTGCAGAAGAAAGAACAAAGTTAGAATTAAAGAATTATGGATGACATTCTTAAAGCTGACTCTTAAGCCCGGAAACAATAAAATAAAATTTCCAACTACGACAAGCTGGCTAGAACTAGGCATGCCAATGATATAGCATAAAGATACAGCAGTTGGCAGAATCTTGTCAGCAAATGTATTCATGAAATAGGCAAAAGCTTTTTTGCTTGATGTCCATAAGAAATCTACAAACAACCAACCAACAGCAGGCTAAGTTAAAATAACAGAACCAATCTAGCAATTGTCTTGCAACATACAAACAGCTATGATGCAATAGCTCACATGCATTAGTCTAATTAAATATTATATGGTCTTCACAGAAACTAACAAATAGCACAGAATGTAAGATGCAATAAGTTGGGATAAAAAAATACAATTGAGAAAACAAGCGAGATGCAACACTAATATGTTAATTGTACATAAGTAAACTTTAGAAGTTAAAAAAAAAAAAAAAGAATGAGAGAGAGTTACCAGGTTTGGGAAAGCATCAATTGCTTGAATAATGGTTCTCATCAGAAGTAGAGGAAGAGGTATTTGTTCAACCTAAAAGGATAACTTGTTACTTGCACAGACAATTACAAGAAGCTAACTAGAAAAAAACACCTCAACTATAAGCATACCAACTGGCGCAAGGATTTAGCTAAAACTTGCTGGGTGAAAACAGTACGTTGTTCGAAACAAGCTGTGCATACATCCATCACCTGGGAACGCACAATACACCCTAAAGCAACGTAAATCGAAAGAAATACATAAGAAAAGTGAAAGCAAAACACACACCTTCTTAAGTGGAACCCCATCCTTCTCTGGATCAATACCGTGAAGTGCAACTAACACTTCCACAGGTGTCAAAGCAGGACCAGTATGGGCAGAACCCTGTAAATCAAAGACATTATCCACAAAGATTAATCAATTGTGCTAAGTTAAAGAAAGCATTTCAAATGTGCATGTAATCAGTTGAGCTAAGTTAAAGAAAGCATTCCAAATGTGCATGTATCAATCATAGAAACACGCACATAGAAAATTAATGAGGAAGTCTGCAACTTTTATGTGTTAATTATCTGCCAGACATGTCAAATTACAATAAAATTTCCACAAGGGTGCGTATTTCAGTATCATGCCCCTTATCAAACCAACATAGACTAAATTTTTTCCCAGAGAAAACTAAACCAGAAAAAATTGATAAGGTGTTGACTGTCGAGGCAAGCAATCTTGGCGCTATGTTCCAAAATCATATAGTTTGACCAGATAGTGAAGACCAAATCACATGGGGTGGTCTTTGATGTTCCAACCTCCAAATGCAAATGTCAAACTGTTATTGATATAGAGCATGAAAAAAACAAGAAATGAAACTACAAAAGTACTTTTAACGTGTTTTGAGTGAGATATTGAGAGTACAAAAAGCAGATGACCTAGGAGAGCCAACTGTGAGAAATACATGATTCAAAGGTTCAAGTGGGTTGAAGTTTTTCTGCATATTTAAGATCAAGTCTATAGATCGAGATCAAAAGTTCTACTTCCCAATTCTCGGTTGTGCTTTTTCACATTGTGTGTTTTGCACCATCTATCATCCATTTAATCACCTCTAGCTGGAGAATCAGGTAGAAGTAACATCTTTTTGGTTTGCAATGATTTTTTTTTAACAAACAACATTATATATATATATATAGTATTTAGACAACAAAATTGTTTAAAGGTGCAGTGATCAAGATCATCTATACCTGCAATATTCGTGCAAGCGCAACCTGAAATTTCTCTGGTGGAAGATTAATAAGTTGTGGAAATATAGGCAGCACCTGAAAATGCATATGAACATCAGAACAACAAAACTGTTACAACCAACCATAGCTGCATAAACTGGTCTATAATTCCATACAAAGTTATTCAACAATGTATTATCAAAAACATAACTTTCTGATGCAGTAATAAGTCTTAACAGAAAATGAGCGCCAATATCAGTAAAAATACCTCATCTTTCGGTAGAGATGCGAGCATTGGTATTATTATAGAAGCATCCTGCATGGAAATCAAAAGTAATCTCAAATAAAGTCCTAGTGAATAAACAAAAGCCCAAATCCAACTGATATCATGCATTATGAGTTTTGACAAGAAACTACACGCAGAACAGAAGGAAAAAATCACAACCTTCAGTTTTGTTTCATAGAGGTGCTTAACAGCAACAATCAGTTCAGCAGAAGGTGTCATCTCCTCAGTCAATGTTTGCAATACCTATACAAATTGCAAAAGAGCGAGGACAGTAAACTAGAAGTCAGGTTTGGATAAGCTTTAGCATACATAAGATTAGCGGAGCAAATATTATTAGATATACACATGATATTGTAGATATATATATATATATATATATATATATATATTAACACCTAAACAAAAGTGGGAATAGATATCAACATAATTGGATCATTGGATCATTACCAGCGTTAGAACATTCTCACAACCTTCAGGAGGATTAGAAATTATATTAATCAGTTCCATACATGATGGTCCCAGAGTTCGCAGAAGAACAGGAACATGCCGGTGCACAGCCTGTACAGATGAATAAAAGTCGATTCACACTCATAGTCTCACTGAGTACATAAGAAAAGGAATCATAACCGAATGCACCTGCTTCATGGCCTTTGGTGACCTGCCATATATGTCAAATACTAGACGAAGAAGGCTTGGCTTCTGAAAAGTAAAAACCAAAATTAATCCACAACAAGAAAACTACTTAAACAAGGGGAAAAAGTGCTGCCCATGAACTAAGCCACCTTAGCACAAAGAGCAAAGAACAAGGATATCTTCTGCTGTGCCTGCAATGGTGTCAGAACAGGAGTACTATCCACAATCTTCATAGAGTCACCTTCAGCGCTATGGGAACCACTGGCGAAAGATTCCTGATTACCAGTCTGAAAGAACATATATGTAAGTAACCATTCTCAGAAAGGGTAACAGGCAAGTGAACTTTCATTTGTACAGATCGCGTGGCCAGAATCAGTTAACCTTGTCATGGGTGGAGCAAAGTAGGATGTGATATGCGGTCTACCAGGCACCAACTTCACATGAAATTTGTAGACAAGATTAACCAGGCCTATTGGAACAGAAGAACTACTATGTACAAATACAGGACTTTAGAAAGTACAAAAGACGTAGGAGGCAAATCATTATTTAAGAGGCTGCTATCTCAATGCAACTGCATCGCACAATAACATCATGATCCTACCCAGTTATAACTAAGCAACCTACAACATGGTAATAGAAAGTACTCAGAAGGGGCAAGGAAACGACAATTACATCTGTTCTCTGCTGAATTGAGCTAGAAGACTTGAATTCCGATTCTGACATTTGGTGATCTGCAATAGACATCAGCATATCTATTGCAAATTGTTCGATGCTCTCTGATGAATAACCCAGAGGATAGAGTTTGTTTGACACCTTAGAAGTTATGGAAAGCAATTTTATTAGTTTAGTAGACATAATCCAATTAAAGGACAGCAGATTCTAGCAATTTATACCAGCCGAATAGCCCTTGCTCTAACTTCATCATGACTGTGAACAGAACACTGCATTTGAAAGTAAGAGGCAAATCAGTAGTTAAGAACTACTACAAAATTGTATAGAAATTCAAATATATATATATATACACATATGACAAGCAAGGCAAAAGATAATGAAAACAATACTTCCTCCAGATTTAACATCAAGCTAGAAGTATCCCAGTAATAATTAGAAAGAGCTACACCAGCCATCCTCCCATTCTTGATATATATAGCGGGTCAAACATGGTGGAATAGCAGCAAACCATATGAGCAACTACGAGCTGTGAACACCATTTAACAGCCGCAAAGTCGCTAATATTTAATAGCCTAGTTAACCAACTAGTGATGAATAAAGGAAATTACCCTCAAAGCAATATCCAAACAAGCTTTCCGAACGGGCACACGTCCCAAAATTAGGCTCCAGACAGCACCAAGACCTTGAGTGACGCGATCAATGTCAAAAGTATCTTTTCCATGGTTACCATGCCAGCATGAGTGGCATAGATCTTCTACTAATCTCAAAGCAGAGCCAGGCAACATGGGAGCTTCAATAAGGAGTCGGTTAAATGATTTATCTGAAGGGGGTAAGGAATCTAGCAATGATTTTGCCTGCAACAGCGGGAAGATTGAAGGATTTGTAGTAAATGGTCATCAATATATGACAACTAATTAGGTTGTAAAAAAAAAAAAAACAGAGAGCAAACTTACAATAACTAAGAGAAATTTCTCATACATATCTGATGAACATGAGTCCTTTTCCTCGTGCTTTTTCAACTCCACAATAGTATGCAAGTGATACAACAGATGTATAGCAAGATCATGTCCCTGCAGTACAAGGAACTTCACTAAAAATTGTCGATAAACTAAAAGATTAAAGTAAACTGATCAACTATCAATTCTACACTGTAAGAAACCAGACAAACACAAAAGTAACTACTTGTAATTAGCGTCATAATCTACAATCTTCTTATGCATGTTACCTTCTAAACTCTTTGAAGATAGCAACTTATCCCATTTCTTGTAGTAAAATACATACAAATAATACATCTTGATATGGATATCTCACATACAAAATTGGAGTTGAGTACATACAGCATATCAGTTGGGTACATATACTCATTTAATTCTGATATCTTTTGAAGTCCCAAAAACTAAGACAATTCAAATGTTAGAAATGTTATTGCATCCTATGATTCCAAGTAACCACATTACAATTTAGCATACTCTACGAAATTTATAGTATCTGAGATGTAATCCATTCAAGTTCTGCATTCGAAACAAAACGCCTATGTTAGTAGAGATAAGAAATATTGTAAGATTTGACAAGGAAAACATGTGCCCTTCCCAAACAGTTAGCGCAAGCATGGAGCATGCATCATTCATGGCAAAAATGCTATATGATCAAAGGTGAGTTACTGTTATATGTCTTTGAAGCCACTTGTGTTCCTTTAACTGTGAGCACTTTGCAAGGATCATCGATCTCCATCATAAAACTTCAAGGCATAGTCGTAGAAGGATTACAACTGAATAAAGAGCTCCAAACAAGAAGAAAAAGAATGAAAAGCCAGACCAAAGTTGCAGTTGAGCAAGACAATATCGGCAGACATCATGCTTGATGGCATCAAAAGAACTAGAATGTTGTAATGTCAATGAATAGTTTGAAATAATTCAAAAGAATGTCAGAAGTACCTTATGAAGGTGGTATTCCCCAACAATATGGCTTTGTAATGAGGAGATAATGTCATCAACAGCATCGGACTGTAGATAAAGCATGAAAACAGTAGCAATCAACTTGAGGAAATGTCAACTCCTTCCGAATGCAAGGGGTAACTTTGGAAAACTTTCATTAAGCAAATGCAAGTCCATACGGTCTATGGTCAACTAACATATCTAATCCAACCAAGGGATAAAGATACATTCACACCATTACTTTTTCTTGAAACAGAAAATGCTGACTAGTACAGATTCAATTGTTAGTATGACAGCCATCAGCAACTTATATAACCTTTGGTCTGGACGTCTAATGTTGTTAACTAGTAATTTCCCAATCTTTACAATGGGGGTCACCGGGCCATTAAAATAATGGCGTACCATTAATTTGGATATTTAGTTTTGAAAATAGTCAATATGATAATTAATCACATGGTTGAAAAAACGATATGATATTGTATGAATTGATATTTGATATAACCGTGCTTGTATAAATATCACCTCCTTAAGCCTTCAACATCTAGCAAAATTTTTTACAACAACAAAAACAAACTAAGTCTTTATCTCACTTGTATGAGATCGGCAATATGAATTCGCTTTCTCTATTCCGTTCGATTATAAATCAGATCTATCGAAAGTCCCAATTCCTCTAAATCCTTCGCCACCACCCTAGGCTAAATTAATTTTGGTCTACCTCTTTTTTCCCTAAAGTATTCAAACGAAATCGAATCACTTTTATACACTGTTGCATTTTTAGATCTGCGCAAGACATGCCCGAACCACCTAAGACTACCTTCCCTTAACTTGTCCTCAAACGGCGCAACGACTGCTTGTTAGTTTATATTCTCATTTCGTATTTTGTATTCTAATATACCTACACATCCATCTTAACATCATCATTTATGCTACATTTATTTTATTAGCATTTCGACATTTAACAGTTCAGCACCCACTATCGTATAGCATTGTAAGCCGAAATGTTTTATAAAGCTAACTTTTTAGTCTTAAAGGAATTTTTCTATCACACAAAATTTTTTCACTAACACCTCGCCATCTCATCCATCCTATTTTAATTATATGCATAATATCTTTTTCAATCCTTTCTTCCTTATGAATACGAACCTAATATTTAAAAACTATTGCTTTGCAGTTCAGCACATCTTCTATGTAACGATAATATTATCATCATTTTTGTGTTTACTAAAATAACAATGCACGTATTCTATTTTAGTCCTATTTAATTTAAAATTCTTTGATTTTAAAGTACTCCAACATTCCAGGTTATAATTCAATCTATTTTTTGTCTCGTCAACTAAGACTATGGGGATGTTTGGAAGTGCTTTTGGAAAAAAAAAATTTGAAACAAAAGGTATCTTGGAGATTTTTGAAAAACGAGATTTATTTTTTTACCTAAAAAAATAAAAATAAGTAATAATAAGATCTTACTAAATAAAATTTTGTTTTGTACTTTTTAAATTTTCAAAAACATTCTATAGAATATTGTAGAACGTTCATTGAGAAATGTGAAATAAAAAATTGGAAAGAAAAAGAGTTGAAAAGCTTAGCCAAACATCCACTATGTCATCGGCGAATTACACACATGGTACTTCATTCTGAATATTAGAGTAAGTTCATCTACTACTAAGACAAATAGATAAGGACTTAAAACTGAACCTTAATGTAAATCTATAGTAATAGAAAACTCTTCACTAATATCACCATTACAGTATACTCTAAGATTCTGTTGAATTGCCTATAAACAGACATGAAAGAACAAAAAGTTCACTAATCCTAAACTAGAAGTTCATATGTTTCTTTCAATAGTTTCCTCATAAAAAACTGCTATACATCAAAATTGTTTTAGAGGCCAATACAAACCTTAACAACTTACTAGCGTAACTAAATAACAAACAAAAATGGAGCCACCGCAAGATTAGAGATACCAATACAATGGGAAACATGCAATCAAAGAATTTGGGAGCAGTAAGAAAGGCGACAATAGCCATGTGTGATAATATAAGCCACCAAGAACATTATTACCTGTGCGATCAAGTGTGCAAGAACTAAGAGGCGTGCTTTACCGTGGTCTATAAAACAAGAGGGATTGCACTCTTCAACAATTCTTTTAACTGCTGACTTGCACAATGTCTTTCTTTCTTCTTCTGTTAAGTTGACAAACAATGGGGAAGCGGGCAATTCATGAACAGTGTCTTCAGTCATCAAAGAAGACTCAACTGACAGGTACTGATCAGATTCCATCAAGTCATTGTCATCCTCTTCATGTGTACTAGCATCAGAAGGTGTGGATGCAGCATCAGGAGGCTTTACAGGAGAGAGTCTACCATCAGGAAGTGTCCGAATCACCTCATACTTTTGCTCAGTTTCCAGAACAACATCTTCAACAACTGAACTTTCTTTAACAAGACTACTGACATCTGGATTTACTAGACTTTCAGTCTCTTGAACTTCATTCTTAGACATCACAGATTGTAGAGCACTTTCAGCATCAATGGTGTCTGAATCTGAAGCAACTTTTCCAGAGATATAATCCGTACTAGTCTGCGCCTCCTTCACATCGTCTAAGGATAACATTGACGATTGTTGTACAGTAGGCTCAGCAACTCGACGTGGATCAAGACGACGAGGGTCCTAGAACCAAGAAAGTTTAAACTAGGTTAAAAAACAGATTAATATGAATGTAGCCATAGCGCAGTTACAAATATCAATGTTTCATATCTACCCTCCTAGGATCACGCTTTAAATCACCAGCTGGTGTGGGATTTGGAGGAACATCAGATGGTAAGATGCTTGCGCCAGTAGCGGCAGTGCCAGGTGTTACCAAATGAGATGATAATGCGGGGGGTTGAGATGATGGAGGAGCACCAGGACCAGTTTGTGACGAAAAACTTGACGAAGTTGATTGAAAATTTAAAGGCGTACTTTCTCGTTTACCAGTGGAGTTGACCAAGGCTGGTAAATTTTTCATATTCTCCATCACAATTTCTGCCAGAAGATCTGAATGGATATTTGAAATGAGAATCTCCAGTGATTCTACACCTCTCTTTCCTGCTGCTATCAGTGTACCAACTACTGAAATCATCTTATTTGTAGGGCTCAACTCACTGTCACCAACAGTTGCTTCGGGAGAGTAATCACTGACAGTATCATCATCAGCATCATCTTCCTGCATGAAGGCTGAAGCCATTAAACCAGGCTGAGATGAAATTAGAGATGGATCCAGCCTTGTCCTTTTAGATAGCATCTCCTCAGACATTGTAGAAATATCATTAACTTGAGTAGGGGGCCTCTTCCTTGTCAAATCTCCAGGTAAGAATAATTGCTCAGAAGATGAATCGTCCTGATGCAATTGGACAGCAAAGTAACAAACATCTTTAAAAAAAAGAAGCCACTATTTCAGTCATTAATAAATAATGCAAAAACTGGATGTCTAACCTTGGCAGGTCTTATATCATGAAGGTTACGCTCTGTATTTTTTGACATTCGCTCCAATTGTCGCATAACTTGCTCAGTTGCTTCCCCAAGATTCATGGAACGCAAAGTTCTGATCAGCTTGTCTCTTGACTAGAACATTGAGGTGGAAAAGAACAAAGCAGTTACTTCCAAACGAAGTGCAGTACGAAACACACTACAAGGGCAAAAGCTATTCGTTTGTCTTAAGCTACAACTATGACAAATTCAAAAACTTCACAGAGCAAATTGGTTCATAGTATCAGCTTGTTTCCAAGAACCCAGGCATGTATTTGAAAAATCAAATTAATGAAGATATTTCTATAACTGTACTGTCCAAGTCATTCAAGCATGGGTTGAACTTCTGAAAATCCACTTATGAATCAAGATCAGGCACCGAAAGACATTTGATCTAATATGCAATGAACTTCTGGTAACTCTTTATTTGATCCTTGAAACTTCAAAAGCTCATTTGGTACTTGATCTTTTTATTGGTTTCATATAGTCCCTGGACCTACAATTTGTCATGTCCTTTACTAGCATGAAAAATGATTCCAAGTGGTTGTAGCTCGTGTGTTTATCACTGAAAATACATTACTATATTGAAATCTGAAAACATGCAGCATAAAGAGACAAAAGGACACAATCTTCAGCAGATGTAGTTTGAAAGAAAGACAGCTAACCTACTGCAATATCCAGTGTAATTACTACGCACAAGGTACAACTTGTAGTATCAGATAAACATAGAATCATAGACGTCTATGCTTGCTAGCAATAGTCAAAACAAGGTTATCCTTTCTGCTGCATCAGGTGTTGCCAATATAAAAATAACAGAAGTCCAGTTTTGTCTGAGTGTGTGTGTTTACACGTACCTATGATCTTACTTGAATGAACTTACAAAAGAAGTTCATTAAATATCAGAGAATCTATCCTTTAAGGGAATAAGTAAAATGATAACAGAAAGAACTTTCCAACTGTGAGGAAGAAAGAGACAAACAAACAAACAAACAAAGAGCGAGAGCTAGAGAGAGCTCGTGCATACAAGCTAGACTAAGAATGTCAATCAGAAAAGCCCCAAGAAACTTGCATGAAGATTGTGCATACAAGCTGACACAAAAGGGAGGACCAAGAGAAGGAAATACCACCAGATGCATAGCAAAATTGCATGAAGTAGCTTATCAAAATAGAAGGCTAACTGTGAGAAGTTCATTGCATGAATAAATAATAGAGACTATAGTGAAGGAGGCATCTGGAATAAGGTAGAATGCATGGAAAGAACCGAAGCTCTTACCTCGACGATTGATGGATGCATACACCTCAAAAACGCGATAAAAGCTGTTCGTAGAGCAAAGCGGATACTAGGGTGATGACTTCTCCTTAGAGTTTGGAGATTGGAGTCAAGCACAAGCAATCCAGACAAAATACGATCATAATGGGCAGGCCTGTTTTTAGCAATGCCTGCAAGACTGACACAGAAGAATAATATGCTTAGGAGCAGAACATTGATATCAAAAAGTACTTTCATTGCAATGAAAGGAAAATAGGATAAACACTAGAATATCCAGTATATGATAAAACATAGCTTCAATGATGTACTAAGTTACAGGATCATTATGAGAAAATTCGTGCACATCCAACCCACAATACCTACTATCACAGTTTCTTTTTGAACAATTGAAGTCGAAAGTATCAAGAAACCACAATATATATAAAGAAGACAATATCAGTGCACATAGAGAACTATTATTGATCTGCAAAGGCATTTTACAGCTTGTTCCTTGCAGCAGCTTAGTTCATCACAAGTATAGTTAAAGGTTACTACAATAAGGCCAATAAGCCAAGTGGTCCTGGAAATTATATGGCACAACCTTACAATACACTTCATTTCAAAGTTCATCTGTTACACTTATTATTATTGATTCTATTTCAGCATTAACTCTTTATTTTTTTCAAAATGAGCATGATCTACTATAATTGTCAAAAGAAAAAATTATAAACAGAATGCAGCCAAACATGATAAACTTACCAGTTTATCACAGTTATTGTAAGGGAACCATGATTAAATCGTGCTGATTGCAACAGATCAAGCAACAAACTAATAATTTTATTTGCCTCAAAGGTGAGTATGGACGGATTCAAGGTTGGGTGGCTCCCCACTAACCGCGATACAATGAAAATCTGTTTCTTCCCTGTAAAAGAAAGCTTCAACATATGCACTCTTAGATAAGACTGCCACCATCCAAACATAAAAAAAACAAACATGCCATGGGACTGAAAGGGAATACCTTCCGCAGAAACGAACTCACCACTACTTGCATCAGAGGTGAAAAGTAGAACACAGTTCTCAAGAAACTTTATAGCATGAACCTTACTACAAACAAAATGAGCCTCGAGACCAAAACAAAAAGGTAAGTTATAACAAAATACTGATTACAAATCAAATAACTGTGACGTTTATGAAAACTTACAAGTAAGGAAAACTTATGCAGAAATTAATCCTACCTCAAGCAAAAGTCCGTGAACTGCCTCCATATATTTAAACATCCAAGCCCACAATTGCTCGACCCATGGTTCAAGACGCTCTGAGCTATCAAGCTAAACAATAAAAAACCAAAATTAAATTTAAATAGAGAGACCTAAGTGCACATGCAAATGACGCATCCAAACTTAGAAAACTGGGTCTAACCACTGCAACGATTCTAACACATAACAATCAAATAATAAAATTTTATTTAAAAACACAGAAGGGCACATCACATATGTTAACTAAGTTATGCACAAATGTAAAACAAATCACACAAAGATACACAACTAAACAGAAAAATTATATACATAAGGAGTTTATATGTATGCAACAGTTACAGAAACATTCCCTAAGTTCAATGGGCCAATGGCAGTGGAAAGTCCCTTAACCTTTATAAAATCTTTTGTTACATGACAAGTTATACAGCTCTACCATTTGAAAATTAAACAAGAGCCAACAGATGAACATCTGGAAACAACACAAACTGCTAAAAAACCTCAATAGATACAGTTTAGTAACATCTCTCAAAACATAAGCTAACTTGATCCTAAGGAATCATCACTAATGAACATAGTTGATAGATCGTAATTCACAACTTTCTGCTGCTTGTCATAATACATGTTCATTCCTTGATTTAGGATTAGTTTTATTAGTTGCAGAGTTAGGTGAGACATATCTATAGCAACTGGAAAACTTGCAAACATGGTTAATATGTTTCACACCCAACTGCTGCGTTTTCTGTTTCGTGCATTTACAAGTTTAGAAAAGAACCATATGACACCACAACAATTACCAAAAGATCATAAATACCACTTTGATAATGGCATATTGGAATTGAAAAGGAAGAATTTTACACATCTGAAACATACTAGTTGCAGAAATTACATGACTAAAAGAACAGCGATATCCATCAATGCAATATCAATGTTACATAAAGCACCTGGAGTGCAATCTCTTCCAAGACACTGCTAACAAATCTCGTTCCACTAGAAATAGATTGCCTAACAACAAATGGATCGCTATGCTTTAAAGATGACAACAAGATTGGCATCAAAGGCAGAAACTCCTTTGTCACTGTTCCATTGAGGTCCTTCAATAACCTGCCAAACAATAGAAATGATTGCATAGGTTTAGCTCACAGAGTAACAATACACACATTTTAGCTTTAGAACAACAAATTATTTTATGAACTTTAAAGAAACTACAATAGCAATATGAAAGTTGCAGCATAGTTTGTATTCAAGTCTTGCAATAAAAAACACCAAATGAACAACTTCTTTTGGCAAATCATAACCTAACTCCATTTTGACAAGATCAAGCCTCCCTTAAAAGAAAGTAAAGAAAGAAGAAAGAAATATAATACACACACATAAACATAAATTGACTACACTTGCAATTGATATGGACACTGCATATAGTCACAGTACATGCAATTACTAAGACTATGAGAGGGTAAAAACAACAACTAAAGGTACTATATCAAACACCTCTAATGATATCAGTACACAGACGGCAATCTCGCTGTAATCTATTATAAAGGTCTTATAACACGTCTGCATAAAGACATTTAAGTAACTACCACACTGTAGTTTAGTAATCCTAAAATCCAAAATGCAACCTATGCATAGGTGTCTGAAAAAAGATGAATCAGGCTATCAAATCTCTACAGCAATTCAAAATCCAGTAATCCACAGGCTATCAAATCTCTTTAGCAATTCAAACTCCAGTAAGCTTCAAGGAGATAGAAGGAGGAATATTGGTAAACTAGGTACAATTTTAACACATCGCAGTACTTCTACCTTTGCTCCAAGAGCAGCTATTAGGCAAGCTCTTATATGAAAGCCTCACTTACAAGACTAACAACAATTTCTCAGTTCATCTTATTGGAGAAGTATGTGAGCTTTTGCACAATGGTTTATGTGTTTGGCCCTACAAGTAAAGATTTTAGTTAGATAAAACCTACAGATGCCACACCGATGTCCTCTCATTCTTTGCTTCCTAGAAACTGCTTCAGCTTATAACCTTTACATACTTTGCCTAAAGCCATTCGGAAAACGTGATCTTTCTTACAAGAACTGCCAAGTGCAGGTTCCATAAGGAACATTTAGCCCATATGCATGCAAGAAACCTTTGTGTAACAAACATTTCATTTAAAAGCAATTTCATTGCTCGCCACTTTTCAGAAAGATTGTCAAAACGATTGAAATCCCGAAAGAAACAAGTACATGGAACTACTATTGTTTTTATAACAGATTCAGCTCATAACAAGTAGAGAAAGATGGTTCTTTTTTTACAATAGATCGTATCAAGAATCTCAAAACCCTGACCAAAGACTTAACTAGATATGCATTAATTTCAGCACCAAATACAACAAAAATTTCAACCACTGCCCGCCCCCGCCCCCCTCCCAAAAACAAATTCAATCTCTTGTCAAATTATCTTTCAATAAAACGTGTCGACAGATCAACCAAATCTCAGCTCAAGATAAAGAAAGCGAAAAACTTACTCGAAAACCCGTGAGACGTCAGCCCCATTGCCGTTCTCCGCCGCCTGGTCTGGCAACCCTACTACATCCACCGGCGGCGGTCGGATTCCTTCCGCTTCCATCATCTGAAAAACCCTAGAACGAAAAGGAAATTTCTAACCTCTATCGGTTCAACAAACAAGAGAAAGGAAGAAACAAAGGAAAGCTTCGGTTTCGGTTTCAATTTTGAGAAGAAGAAGAAATTTGTTTGATTTCGAGAAGAGGGAGCCGGTTTTGTGGTGAATGGAATTGATCTCAACCAGAAGCTAAGCTTACTGGGCCTCTTATCTGGGCTTTTGAAAGTGGAGACCATTTATTTGTTTGGTAGAGATCTTATAAAAATTGCTAGAGTCATGAGGGCTTGTTTCAACATCACCGCGCGTTTGAGAGAGCATAGTTTATTTTACTTTTATACTTTTTTTCATTTCAACTTATTATTTATAATTTTTAATAAAATTTATATAATATTTTATAAATATTTATTTATATTTTAAAATTATAGAGAAAATTAAACGCATAAAATTTTATTACTGATTATTTTTTATTATTTTAAATAAAAAATATAATCTACTTTTTGAAAAAAATAAAAATGTTTTTATTTAAATTTTTTTTTTCAAAAGCACTTCCAAATTTTCCTAGATTTATCAAACATAATGAATTTTCAAAACTAAGTGAGTTGTTAATAAAATAGACTTTAAAAATAGTAAATTTTTTATATTTATTATAATTAAAAGTGAATTAAGAATTAATTTTTTAATTTACTTATATTTGAAACTAAAAATAAATTTATGTTAAAAAATAAGTTCTAGAAAGTGATGTACGTCTTTAGGATGAGTTCTTTTCACCAAAAAACTCAACTGGCTTTCAAATCACTTCTCTTGTTCTTTTTAATTCAGAACTCATTTCTAACATACAAATCACTTCTTAAACATAAAATCAATCACTTCTACTTCCACTTCTCCCCTCACTTCATTTTCTTCCTTTCTTCTCTCGACAACCACCCCCACCTGCTCCTCTCGTCGGCGATGTTTTCCCCTCCAACGGCGCTTTTCTTTCTCTCCTATCTCCGGCATCTCTCCTTCTTGCTGGCGTCTCTCCGGTAAGCCCTTTTGAGTCAAATCTAGGCTGCCTTGAAATTTCAGAAGTTCGTCAAATCTCTTTGCCGGCGAATCGATTGCATCGAGATGTGGAAAACTATCTTTCTTGCCTCGCTGAAGCTTTTCTCTTTGTCAATTGGGTTAAATTTTGGCTCTGATGTCAGGACGAGCTAGTTCATTATACAGCAGCAATTTTGGTCAATTTCGACTGTCGGTGTTTGCTTCTAGCTTCATCTTCGCCTCTGCTGCGCTTTTTCGTTATTGCTGCTCCTTTTCGTTGTTGAAAAATTTTTCCTCTGATCAGAACCCTAGTTTTTGTCGGAATCCGGCGAGCCAGCATATCCTACGATAATAAATATCAGACAATGTATTATATTGGATAGTAGAAATTATAAAATATTATTATAATTGTGTAATATAAATACATAAGATATATGATTATGTAGTGAAAATTATAATTATATTATTTAGTTGTGAATTATAAATGAATGTATATATTTTATATAGAAAAGACTGTGTAGTATAATATATATATTAATTATTATATTTATAGTGTTGTAACATATTACAATTATGTATGTGTTGTGTAATGAAGATTGTAATTATATTATTATAGTTGTGAAATTATTTTGAAAATGATATATATAAATATATGGTATCTATATAATTCTTTTTTGAAGATGATGAAAAAGTATGAAAACAATATATGAGTCAAATTAATTATTGATAATTTGATTAATTAGTAATTAGATCTATTTTTGTCTCAAAAAAAAATAAAAAACTTTATCTTAGATAAACTTATAAATTATGAAAATTTTTATTTAAAAAGAAACAATTATACTCAAATTTTAAAATTAATATAAATATGGTGTATCTATACTAAAAATTATATATAATGTTATAATTGTGTAATAAAAATGTATATATAATAAAATTATGACAATATAAATTATTTATATGTTGTGCAATATATAATTGTAATTATATATATAACTATAATAATATGCATGTATTCTGTAGTGCAATAATTAAAATATATTTTTTTTTATTTTTCTAAGATTAATAAATAATTGTTACTATATTAAAAATAAATTAACTTCACTTTCAACATCTCATTTCTAAGTATAAAATAAGACGAAAGATTATAAAAACTCACTTATAGCTCGCTTGTCGTTACAAAAAGAACAAAAAAATTAACTCAATTTCAATAATATTATTTTTTTAACTCATTTTTAAGAATCTAGAGCCAAAAGAACTAATCATCATTTTAACATAAAATGTTCGATATTACGATGCGAACTTTACATAAAAAAAGATTTATTGTTTCGGCCCAAAAGATTTTGACTAAAGAAGAGGTGTGTTTTGTTAGCTTTATAATTCAATTTTTTAATAAAAATTACTGGTAATTTATTCAACTATAAAAAAACGCATAAAAATCCTTATCTTTTCCTAAAAAAATATAAAAATCAAACTCATTTTTAATTGTACAATGGATATTAGTAGCATTATAGGTATGCTTTAAATGTTCATAATTAAATTTTATAAAAATAAAATATAAAAATTAGAATTTTTTAAAAATGAGTTGAGTGAGTTATCAGTGGAGTTCAAATTTTATATTTTAACTACTTTTAAAAATAGGTTAAAAAAGAAGAAATTTTGTTTCGAATAGCTTAAAAATAAAAAGATAAAATTCCAGCAGAAATAAAGATTCACGCAGAATTACAGTTTTGAATTCCTTTATAGTATTAAAACACGTGAACTCACTGAAATTTTAAATCTAACAGAAAAAAATTGAAATTCTGATGAATTGAAGACGCCCTATATAGTCTGCCGATGAAACTGTAGTTGTCAAAATTAAAATCCTCACTTTTTTGTAAGGTAGCAATTGAAATAAACGGGCTTATTTACCATTCCATTAAATTCACTTTTTTCAAACTAAATTTAAAATAATTTTTTATTTCAAATATTTATTTTTGAAAATGTAATTTTAAAATTTATTTTAATATAAAATAAATTATAAAAACTTATTTTCTTATTAATTTTTAATTTATTTTTTAAATTTATTTAAAAAAAAGAGTTTATTTCGAAGTAAACACGCTCTAAGTATCATAATGCAATTACCTCATCTTTGTGGACAACTATTGCAAGTTTTCATTCCAGCACTAGTTACTTATGAAGTGCTCATATTTCAAGTTCTAAGAGGCTTGAGTTTGCAAAATATGCAAGCAAAAAGATCTTGAGCTCTCACGAACAAGATTCGTTCTTCGCCATGGGTTCTGCAGCGCTTCCAGTGTCTAGCAGCTTCAAGCTTCTCCTTCTCTACAACCGTTTCAACTACCACCAACAACAATCACCGTGGATCGTCCGAACGTGCTATGCGCATGTTCCTAGACTCTCCTCCTTCTCTTGCCACCTATATCGTCGTCGTTGTTGCCGTGTACTTCGCCGCGTCGCCGGCGATGAAGCGTACCCGAGTTCCGGCGAAGTGGGACCCAATACTCCTGCTGTTGTAAGTATTCTATGACTGCAGTAGAGACCCTGATGATCTGAATTTAGCTCGAGCTTTGATTTGAGGATCATGGTGGTGTCCGGGAATCGTGTTTTGTTGGCGTGGGTGAAGAAAGTTTGAATCTTGTGTTGCTTTCTGAGAATAAATTCATGTGATTGAATTTGAACTAATGCCCTGAGTTCAAAAGTTCTTTTGTTTGGGTTATTTTGGTGTTTTTTAAGGAGAAAATGGTTGTAGATTGTGTTTGGCGTTTGAATGGCAATAGTAAGTTTCATGATTGCAAATTTGTGAAGAAAATTAAAATGTTTGTGCTGTACCTGATGATCAATTTATGATGGTAAGTTTTATAACTGAATGGGGTAACTGGGAGCGGACATCTTTAGTGGTATTGCTGACAACTGAATTGACTACTTTATCAGATCTTGAATATAATTAAGGCATTACAATGTGCCTCCTAACGTTTTATCGTTCATAGTTTTTGTAAATTGTGGCTTTCACGGTAGTTTAAGTTTAAGTATCCTTATAGAGTAATTTACTATTTGCAAATGCCTCTTGGAGGTGGATTCCTTTTTTTTTAATAAAAAAATTCTTGAAAAAGTTTTTGTAATCTTCGAGAGGTGCATTTTGAGAGAGGTTTCCACACGCTATCAGTGACTTACAAATGTTTTGCTTCAGGGAATTTCGGAGTTCGATAATAGCTTTAGTTCCGGAGAGGAATACGTTGGTCTCTTCGTGCAAATGCTCGGACTAGAAAATGATCCTCTAGATAGGGAGCAGGCAGTAACTACGTTGTGGAAGTATTCTGAAGGTGGAAAGAGTTGCGTAGATACAATACTGAAGTTTCCTGGTTGCACGAGGCTTGTTGTCAGCCTTCTTAAGTCAGATTCGGATTATGCATGTGAAGCCGCTGCAGGCCTACTATGCAATATATCAGCAATCAGTTTATATAGGGATGTTATAGCAGAAAGTGGAGCAATAGAAGAGATAACTGCCCTTTTGTGTCTGTCATCTTTGACACCAAAGGTATGGTAAAATGTACTTGGTTGCTATTTTGTCAGGTTATTTTGTTTGATCAAGTGTATAATTTACATGTAAGCATTAGAAGGTCCCTTTTTCTTTTAAGGCGCATCCTCTAGCCCCCTTTCAAGGGCAATGCAATCGTTTCTTGGGGGGAGATCCAGTCTTTTGAAAGTAATTATTAGAGTTTTGGTCGTGGAGTACCCTTATAATGCATGCAACTTCATCCCTATCTCATGAGGATTTGTTAAAAGGCCTAGCCTTACTGGTTAACTTTGTTATCAAGCTAAGATTAAGTTTAAAGTTATGCTTGAGTTGGTTGTTAATTAAGTTTGAGCCTCATGGTGTAGTCAAGCTTTAGCTGAGTTATTGCTCTCTAAGTTTGACCTTGCTTGCTGCCCCAAATGTAATTGCTCAGAACTTTATTTGCTAGATAAATGGTTAAGCTCAAGCTCGAGCTTTAGGCTTGATTCGTAATCAAGACAAGCCTAATGCTTCGAAGCTTGGTGCTGCTTGGATGTCTGCAAATTCTGGAGAATGTACGTCATTGATTTTTAGAATGCAGGCGAAGGAGCAAACCCTGTGTACATTATGGAATATTTCTATTGATGAGAAGCATGGGACGAAGATAGCTAAAAGTGATATCTTATATCTGCTTGTTAAGTTCCTGGATCATGAAGAAGTAAAGGTGAAAGAGGCAGCTGGTGGAATTCTGGCCAATTTAGCATTGAGTCCTTGCAATCATGGAGTTATGGTAGATGCTGGTGTAATCCCTAAACTTGTAAGTTGACATTTAGCCTGCTGGAATATGAATGCTGTGAGTCTAAGCTTCTTATCAATTTTTTTATATGAATCTTAGTCAAGTGTTGTTTTCATCAAAGTGCATTTACCTTCACCAAGCTTGTTTAGAAATCATACAAATAGGTAGCTTAATGTCAAATTGCTGAACCTTGTTACTTTTAGAAGTTGTGAATGCTTTAAATACTTTGTAATTTTATAAACAGCTTAAGATATACGCTGTGGGTTGTACTTATGCTTACTCATCACAGGTGGAGTGTCTAACTAGGAATATGTTTAAGGTTGCCTCAGTCTAGGTCCCTTAATGTATGACTTTTTTGAACTGATGCTGCTTAGTGTAGAACCACATTCTTTTCTTGTGTCAGTTGCAAGTTGCCAGTGCACCTTACCCTACAACTGCGGTTTAAAAAGGCATTCTGATCATTCTTTGTTCTTTACGTATTGTATGACTTGCTTAGTTACGTTTCATAATTTATCTACTACACCAATGCCAATATTTCTGTGATAATTGTTTCTTAAGAAATTGCAAGGCCTTCAAGATTTTGTTTGGTGGGAAGCTAAGATTAAATGGTGACTACAGGCAGGTCTTTTGAAAGGTGGTGCTGAAGTTTCGAAAATTATTAGAAAGGAAGCAAAGTCTGCATTACTGGAACTTGCAAAAGATGATTACTACAGGATTCTTATCACTGAAGAGGGTTTAGTCCATGTCCCTTTAATTGGTGCTGCTGCATATAAGTGTTTCAAGCCTCTTCCTCATTCATGGCCCTCTTTACCTGATGGTACCGAGATAGAACGGGTTTCACGCCCTTCAAGATATGGAGCCTCAGAATTGCTCCTTGGACTTAACGTGCGAGAGAGGAAGTTGGAATTAGAGGAAGCCAAGATGAATGCAATGGTTGGGCGTTCTCAACAACAATTTCTTGCAAGAATAGGAGCTATTGAGACGGAGGAAGAAAATAACTCCCATGAAGACTCTTTGGTGGAGAAGCATACACTTCTACCGTGGGTGGATGGTGTTGCTCGTCTGGTTTTGATACTTGGGCTGGAAGATATTACAGCTATATCAAGGGCTGCTAAGTCTATCGCAGATGCATCAATTAGTGAGCACATGCGGATCGCATTCAGGGAAGCTGGTGTCATCAGACCTTTGGTTCAGTTGCTAAAGCATGATGAAGAGACCGTCAGAGAGGCTGTAACTCATGCCGTGGAAAAGCTGTGTATCAGGTTTTCAATCTATCTTGTCGCTGTGCCTTGGTTTTTTTTTGGTCCAATTCAAAGCACATTTCCATTGGGCATCGGAAGTATAGCTTATATGTTTATGCATTTAATAATTGCGACTATAACTTGGTAACCTACTCCAGCATAGGTAATGTTTGGTGCATTTTTATCTAAATTTGCATTAGATAGAGATTAGATCCATTTGCTATGGCAGTATCTATAGTATATCTACTCTGCAACTCCAACTCTCATAGATTTCTATACTTTGTTGTTGTAGTCATGGACTATGCCGGATATTTGAAGAAGAAGGTATTTTGGATTCCTTGATCAACATAATCAAGAACCCAAGTAATTCAGAATGCCTGCTTGAAAAGGTCACTTCATAGGTTGACATTTTCTCCACATATATAACAAGTTTGCTTATTGACTTGCTTCTTTCCTACTGCCTGACATTGATACCTCGGTTCTAAATTTCAGTGTGTGATCATACTTTCGAGAATATTGGACCCAGGCAAAGACATGGAAGTACGACTAAGTTTTTGGCTTGCCAATTCTTATCTTTATCTCTCTGAAAGTCTAACGTTGATCCTACTTTTTACTTGACAAGGTTTTCAATGGATTAGGGGAGGTGCTGAATTTCAGTGGTAATTTACCCAAAGATGGCTTAGCTAATCCACCCAATGCCTCATCTGAAGAGAATGTGAGGTATGATTAGTTTGGCTGTATTCTGTGAGTTCTTTCACATCAATTAAGTAGTTGCATATATTTTTTTTAGATTAAATTCCATGGGTTTCCCTTATGCTCAGCTGTTGTAGTCAGTCATCTTCTTTAACGTGCCTTCAAACATCTTACTAGAAAAATGTGCGTTTTTTACGCTTCTGACATCCAAAAGTTTTACAGCTTGGAACTTGCAACCATTCCAGCCTTACTGTCAGTAGTCATGGTTTGTTTCCCTCTCCATAGTAATCTAGGAAGTTCCAGGAAGCTCACCTCAGAAATCTCTGTGAGAATGTCAATATCTGATTGCTAATAATGTCTACTTGTTTCAATTTCTACATCTCCAAGGACACTTAAACTCGTGCAGTTTACATTATTAGTCCTAAGTTTACATTCTACGAGACCTTGCTAGTTGTTGCTAGTGGCAAATCTCTTGAACGCAGTTACCATCAATCTAATTAGAAAACTTCATGATCAAGAATTAGTATTTAGAAGCTATTTAAATTTAGTTTTTAAAAGTTTTGGAAAAGTTGATGTGTTTGTTTATCTTTTAGGGGAAAGATAGATCCCGAAATAATATCTCGCCTCACTGGATTGCTGAAATCATCTTCACCATCATTACAAGTGAAGGTTGCTTTAATCATGGAATATGCAGCAACAAGTGACAAGTATGTCATTGCAATGACTGAAGCAGGAATTGAATCTGCACTTGATGATGTTTTAGCCAGGGGCTCTTTAAGTGGTATGGTATATCTCTTTTGTTTTAGTTTGTCCTGTCCGTATAGGTATAGGATGCAATACAATTTAAGCCAAATTCAAATAAATTTGGACAATACAATTTAGATTAGGTAACCCGGTACTTTTGTGTAGAGTTAAATTTATAAAATCAACCTCTTCACAAGAAGAAAAGCTGTAGTGCTTTAATGCTTAGTTTGAAAGTCCATATGGTCTTTCGTGATGTTCCAATTAGTTTTTTAGTCCATTAACTTCTTCTTTTAGTCCATTGCAATTTTTTAAGAGTCTGATGGATGCACATAAAAGAACAGAGAGTTGAAGGTCTTAAGTACCTGTGATTCTTCTTAGGAGGTCATGCAGGACATGTTCAAAAGCTCCATAATGATCACTGTAAATTTACTTCTATTGTATTGACATCAGCTGCTATTTGACAATTTATGCTTATTTTTAGTAGAAACAATTCATTTTAAATTGTAAGAGCTTGTTTATCCCTTGTTAAGGTTATCCCTTTAAGTTTCTAAATACATAGTTCAGAGGAACTACTTTGAACACAACTAGATATATATAGAGCACATTTCCTTCTGATAGAAGCAAAATATTTTGTTATTAATTAGTGCATCCTTGCTTAGTTCATGAATCTTTGTACGCTTAAGTGGTTCATGACCTCCTACTGTCCTTCTTTCTAATTTAGAAGCTTTTCTATGTCTCCTTAAGTAGTTTCTGGAAATGTCGCTTCCTGATCTCTTGTCACTTGATTTAGTAGATACGGAAGCTGATTTAGCCAACCAGCCTGAGCTAGATGCTGCTGAAGCAGAGGAGATAGGTCTTGCAATAGGTGCGGGCGCCAGATTGCTAACAAAATTGCTAGAATTTGAGCATTTTGGTCGCAGCATTGATTCCAGAAAATTGGTACATCGTCTACGTAGAATACTTAGGTCCGACATCCTTCCTCTTCAGATGAAGGAGTGGGTTGCAGCTTGTCTAGTGAAGCTCGAGTCTCAGCTTGGTCCAGATATGAGTCTCGATTACCCCATTGACATGGAGGTAACACTTTATGAGGCAATTCCAAGATTAGTGGAACGGATGAGTACTTCATTAACTTACGAATTACGGGAAGCTGCTGCAGTTGAACTGAACAATATTATCTCAAGAGGCTCTGTTGAGTGCTCCAAGGCTGTTGCTGCTGCAGGAGGAATATTCCCTTTAGTTAAACTAATTGAGGAGAGTAGCGGTGATGGGCTGGAAGCTAGCTTAGCCATTTTGTATAACTTGAGCATGGACAGCGAGAACCATTCTGCTATCATTTCCGCAGGTGCTGTTCCGGCTTTGAAAAGGGTAGTGCTATCTGAAGGACCGCAATGGGCCCGTGCGCTTCGTCTACTTCGTTCGCTGCCAATATAGAACATAATTCATGAGACAATGTTTGCAGTCATTACCTTACTAGGCAACCAGTTATCTCAGGAATCATATTTTCTTCTTCACATGACTCATTGAGACAAAGTAGGTGAGCGGCGGGATTTTACCAGTTGGGATGAGATAGGATTATTAAATATTAATGCTTCTATGGTCATCCAGGATATTGTCAACTTCATGAGTGTCAAAACTGGATTTTGTTCAAGGACCAAGCAGACAAATGCATGTCCAGATTTCATGTTTACTTACATGCTCCGCCTACCGGCACTTCTAATTTTCTGTGTAATTCAACGTTTGCCTTATGTTTTAACTCTTTCGAACTTGTCTTATGGTACAAGTTCTGCAATGGCTTCAGTTTACATTTGGTTGACAATTAACTGTGAATAACATTGAATCATCTTTGAAGGTAAAATACATACTGCATATATGACCTGCATTTCTTTTCTCTTTATAAAGCAGGCGTTGTTCCTACAAAGAAACTGACATGTTGCTGGTTAGCTACAAGTAGGGATCAGGGGTTGCAGCCTTGACAGTTGCAGGCGAATGGTTGGGAGCGCGCAAGTGCCGAAGGGCTTGCTGGGGAGGTTGCAGTTGATGCGGAAGCAACAGGGCATATTTAAGCACTTGTTGTTCCGGTTCCCATCTTTGCAGCAACTGCAAATTTTGCATACCTTGAACTCTTCGAGTGCTCTTCTCATGAAGCTGCTGCTGCTGCTTCTATGGATTATTTCTAAGTAGTTATCGTCGTCAGCAACAGGTATCAATTCTGCGAATGAAAAGAAACGAAATAGCATGTTTTTCGTTAAAAACAAAAACAGAAAAGGAATCGAATAGAAGATTATGTTGTTTTAATTTACCTGCATTCGCGAAGCAAGTTAAGAGCAGGAAGAGAGCAACAAGAAAAATTGGGGAGTTGGCCATTGGCATTTCGATGATTGCTCTAACTAGAAAAAGGAAAAAATGTATTTACGATCAAAAGAATTTGCAGAAATAGAAGAAGATTAACCTCATAATTTATTTCCCCGATTAAAACAAACACTTCATTAGATTACATTCATGGTTATAGGTCAATCTTCTTTATTTCGTTCATAATCACTACAGATTTAATTACGCATGGAATTTAGTGCAAAATAAAGGTTTTATTTTGGTCAGTGACACATTTATAAAGAATTTGAATTTGGTAGAATAGAATTTGATTCTTGTTTTTTACGCGTAGTTTAATTTTACCTTATTAACTTCAAACACAATATGAATATCGTCTAATTTATGCTTCATAAATTCCACGACAACATACACTTGTGATTCTATTTTTTGTTTACTTTTTAAATTTGTATGTTGTGGAATTGTGTTTTAAACTTATTTTAGGGGAGGATCTGCTCTGGAGTTGGTTTATAATTGCTGCAGGATTATTGTCCTATATGAAGGGATTCTGTCCGCAGATTAAGATTAATTATTGCACTCTTTTTTTCCCCATTTTCCTGTTGTTTGAAGCTTTAAGAGAACAACATAAAAAACGTTTGGCATTACATTTTCAACAAAATAATTTTTTAATATATTTTTTATAATTATTTATTTAAAAATTTAAATTATAAAAAATTTACGTAATAAAATATTATTTATTTTAAATATTTTTTAAATAAAAAATAAAATTTGTTTTTAAAAAATATTTTCCATTTAAAAAAAATTTTATATCAAAAATACTTTCAACTTTAACGTGTAGAAAATTGTAATTTATGTTAATTTATTGCTTTTCTTATTGTTTTCAGGTTTAGCATGAGGTGGTTCTTGAAATATGCTAAATTTAGAAGTTTTATCAAAATTAATTATTATAAAATTAAATTTATATAAATATTATTTTAAAATTATTGTTAAATAATATGAAATTAAATTTACATGTCTTTTACCAGAATGACTGTTTTTTCTTTTTTTTCTAATGCAAGTGAAGTGGGCTATTCCCTTCTCCTGAGCGATAACAAATTTTGTGGTTGATTAAATTATGTGATAACGGATACAAAATTTTTGAAAAACGGTGATCATGGACGGAATGCGGCGATGTAATCTACCGGACCACTCTGCCGCCGTCGGACGGAATCAATATCACACCCGGAATTAAGATCTCAACTTTTGATTCTTTCTTGCTTTAGAAAAAAAAGTAATCTTTTGTTGCTGTTGTTGCTTAAACATACATCATTAATGATGATACTGTTGTTATTGTTTGAGTTAAGGATGAATTTTCTTCTGGAGAAGAAGCTTGGTCAGGAGCGTTTGGAGTTGCCTACACCTTGGCAAACGGAAAGCCAACGCCCAAGATCTCTCTCTCAACTGGCGGCAAAGCAACGATATTTAAAGTTGTGTTGATGGAGCTAATCTCAGTAATCAACTAGAAAGAGTTGATTTTTGTACTACAACATATGTGAATGACCATTTTTTTCAGTCCGAATATTTATAAAAAGAAGATATTAAATATACATAAAAAGAAATTAAATATCCATTCCATGATCCTTCCTGTAAGCATTAAAAGGAAAAGAAGACTTTGACAGAAAGACTTGGAAAAGAAAATGAAGTGCAAGAAAAAGACAAGTCAATGGCATGATCTACAGTTGTCGAAGGGATCGAATAATATGATATGAAAGTCAATGGTAGGTATTGTAGCTACTCTTCCCTTCATCTATTTCCTCTCTCCTTGTGCAAGAAAAAGACAAGTCAACAACACGCCGGTGTACTGAACTGAACCAACAACAACAGCAAGAACAAAAGAAATGGACTAGCCAAATTAGCTAGTTACAACAGTTTGTTTTGAAGTTGTCAGGGAGATGCCATGTAACTCGGTAATCATTGGAGAGGGCATAAATAATCAAATTAATCTCTGCTACGAAATGCATGGAAACCAGTGGTTGCATGTATCCCATTATTCTTCCCTGCTGCAGCATGCATATTGGGAGAAGGAACAGACACCATGTAATCCAACCTCAATGCAACAAGAACTTTTTCCTCAAGAAGACCCATATGTGCACAACTTTGGCTTATCTTTAATTAGTATGGGTTCATTTTAGTATTTAATTTCCATTTAATATTTGATCTTCCTCAAGAAGATCAAATATTAATTGTTTTTTCTAGTTTCCATGAACCTTCCTGCAAGCATAAAAAAAGAATATTTGGCAGAAAGGCTTGTGAAAAGAAAATGAAATGAACAGCTACGATGCTACTGTCTTGTCTTCTCGTATGCTGAAGGGATCGAATAATAAGATATCAAAGTCAATTGGTACGCATTGTAGCTACTACTGTGCTCATCATCTCTTTCCTCTCACCTTCATGTATATTCATTCATTCATAGCAACAAGAACACAAAACACATTTTCTTTCATTTCCAAACTTAGATCTCTGTAACAATGGATGGGTGTTGTATGCCATGCCTCAATCCCTGCTGCGCGAAGCTGAAGAAGCTCCCTCTTGACCCACAAATGGCAGATAATAGCAAACTAAAGATAAAAGTCGTTGAATATATATTGAAAGTTCCATTTCCATTATGCTTGAATAACATCTAATGCATAATTTAAGTTGAGAGTGAATTTTAGTTTCTTCATGACAATGCTACAAATTTGCAATGTGTTGACCTCAGGAGAAGTTTTTTTAATTGCTGGACCTTGAACAGGTTTTTTAAAAAAAAATTTATGGTTCTCTGCGAGACAGATGGCTGTCAATTATACCGTGTCCTGGCTGTCAATTTCAGACCTTACTCATTTTTTTCAACTAATAACTTCGCTGTAATGTGTAATAGCAATGGCAAAATTGTACGTTCCGCTTTTGTTGAAGCATTGAAAATGAGTACCTATTTAAGGTGAATATTTGGTCATCTTCTTCCTTCTTAGAAAACTGTGTAGTTAGTTGCTAGTGAAAGTTCAATTCAGTTGCCATCAAAAATTCTGTTCTTATAACAACGGAATGAACTATTGGGTATGTAAAATTACTTAAAGAAAGAGATTGCTGGAAATTTTAGGCCAGCGTAGTCACAGCCATCCAAAATATGGATAGTGAGCGAGAACATCAATAAATCATCAAAACTGGAATTGAATTCACAAGTCAAGTCTCTAATCTAATTTTGTTCATGCCAAGGTACAGCGGCATAGGCTCCTTTGCTACTAAAACTCCATTGGAATTCAGGGAAGTGAGGGAAGAACAAGTAGTCACCACTTGGAAACAGTCTTTTACAACTACGTGCATTGAGCATAAGCAAGAGGGACGGTGGACAGAAAGATAACTGCAATAGTATATAATACTAATTTGGTACTTAATATTATTAGGCAACAGCTATGCCTGCTGTCGTCATTTAGACAACATTGTAAGATTGATCTAAGGAAATGGACTAACCAAATTAGCTAGTTACAGAAACCAATGCAGTTTGTTTTGAAGTTATCAGGGAGACGCCAATAATTTGGCAATTATTGGAGAAGGAAGGCATAAAGTATCAAGTCCTTAGTATGAACTTAGTTTTAGACAACCCCTGAAGTGCACGGAAAAGGCAAGCATGATTATAGTCCTCAGATCAGTGCTTAATCATGGTTCATCTTGGAACGATGAGAGACAATGCGTCGGCGGAACCCCAAATCCCTAGCGCTTTAATCTATGGCAAGGATCTTGTTGAAACGAAATTTTTTTTTTCAGGATGCAAGTCTTCCAAAAGTCGCAACTCTTTTTTTGGTTGGCTGGTCACTGTATCGATGATTGCTGTAAGAAAAGGAAACAAATTGGCACGTCTTTTCCCAACGTATATCTAAGGGGTGTTTGATAATATTTATAAAATAAAATTTTTTTAAAATAAAAAGTACTTTTATTTTTTAAAAAATAAATTATATATTTTTTTACTTTTAAAAAAATAATAAAAATATATAATAAAAAAATCTCATTTCGAAAATTTTTTTTATACTTTTTAAATTTTTAAATAAATTTTTTATATATTTATAAAATATATATTAAAAAATATAAAATAAAAAATTAAAACAAAATTTGAAAAAAAAAAATCCCAAACAACCATAAGTTAACAACAGTACAGTTGAACGAACTTCTATGTTTCTTTACGGAGAAATCGAATTGACAACACAAAAGGAAATGAAAGTCAATTATATTGGTTGGCCTAGACAACTGGATCAAATTAAAAAAACTTCTCTCAACGTAAATTATTATCAACTGAAACAACCATAGTTGTTGAAGGGAATAAAGATATGCAAGTCAAATGGTATTCTAGCTACTCTTCTCATCGTCTCTTTCCTCTCGCCTTCATGTAGACTCATTCAACAATACCAACGACAATAGAAGAACACACACATTTTTCTTTTATTTCTAAACTTAGATCTTTGTAACAATGGATGGGTGTTGTATGCCATGCCTCAATCCCTGCTGCAACTGCATAAAAGATCCTTTCGTTGCAAGGCATGCTGCATATATCGTCTACACCAACGAAAAGCTCAAGTGCGCTGATGATGAAGTGAAAGATCTAGAGAGCAAAAAAGCTGATCTTGAGAGACAAATCAATGAAGCTAAACATCGAGGGAAGAGGCCTACCCAGGAAGCTTTACGGCTGATTGAAAGAGTTAGTGCTTACCCTTCTGCACTCTTGGATTAGACCATTAGCAAATGTAGTAGTAAACAACTTTGTTGTAGGTTACTAGTGGGTTAAGCTTGATGAAAGATTTTTACAAGGAAACTTACACGACTCGTTTTTTAATGATACAGGTGACAGAAAGGAAAGAAGATCTGCGACTAACAAACGAGAAATTCTCTCGGAGTGGATGCATTTCTGGAGGGCGATTCTTGAATTGTGTATCCCGTTACAAAACTAGCAGAAAAGCTTCAAATCTTGCGAAAGATTGTGCAAGACTGAAGGAGGAAATGGGTAAGCTAGAAAAAGTCGCCACAACACCACCTCCTAGCCCTGGTAGGAAGATGCAATCAGAACCAACAGTGTTCGGTTCCCAAATAAGTTTGAACCTCGGAAAGATTTGTGATTTACTTAAAGATGATTATACAAAGACCATAGGAATTTGGGGGATGGGCGGTGTGGGAAAGACCACTCTTTTGAAAGCCATTAATGACCAAGTCCTTCGTCTCCACACTGCTGAGGAGTCTAAACTCTTGTTTCAGAATGTGATATTTGTTGTGGTTTCAAAAAATTTTGAATTGGGTAAAGTCCAAAGCAGCATAGCAGAACAGTTGGGCTTACCCAAATTACAAGGAAATATAGAAGCTGATGGAAACACTATTTTCGACCATTTGAAGAAGAGAAGATTTCTACTACTCTTGGATGACATATGAAAAAAAATTGATTTAAGATCAATCGGCATCCCGCTTCATCAGACTCAATCGAAACAAAAAATTGTGTTCACGACGCGTTTGCACAATGTATGCAATGGAATGAATGCAACAATAACAGAGAAGGTGAATCCTTTGAACAAAGAAGAGGCTTGGCAAATGTTTAAACAGATGATAGTGGAAAGTATACTTTTTAATCCAAAAATCGAGAGGCTTGCGAAGGAAGTGGCCGAGGAGTGCGGTGGATTGCCTCTTGCACTCAAAGTTATCGGAAGAGCCACGTCTATCAAGAGTTCGCCGGGAGAGTGGCAGCAAGCACTTTCAACTCTCAGGACATCGAAAGGTAGCATCATTCTCGACAACGAGGAAAAGGTATTCCGTAATTTGAAATTCACATATGATAATTTGCAGAACGAAAAATTCCAGGAGTGCTTCTTGTGTTGCGTTATGTGGCCAGAGGATTATGATATACCAACACAAGATCTCATCCAATGTTGGAATGGAAAAGGGTTGATCGATGAGTTCCAAGACATTATAGAAGCTTATAATCAAGGTGATGACATCATCGGCTATCTAGAGAATGCATGTCTGGTAGAATCTGGGAAAGAGAAGTGGGGTGGTGACAGGATGGTAAAGCTTCATGATGTTATTCGAGACATGGCCATCTGGATAGCTTCCAAGTGTGGCGAAGAGGAGAGAAGATGGATAATAGAGAATCATACTTCTGAAGAGGAAACAGTAACCGTAGGAAAGGATGCAGAATGTGTATCTATTTGGTTCGGAGGTGATCTAGAGCTCAAGGTTCCAATTGATTGTTCAAGACTAGCTGTGCTTGACTTGCATGGTAGGCAAATATCATCTAAAGATTATAGTACCTGAGGGCTTCTTCAAACGAATTCCATCTCTTAAATACTTGGCGGTGGATAGTCCGCAACTCGACGATTTAGAGGAATTTTCTCGGGGAGTTTGCAATCTGAGTGAGCTGGAATACTTGAGGTTGACTCTTCACAATTTCAATATCATCGAGGGACGACAGTTGAAGAAACTCAAGTACTTGTACTATCATTGGGGTGCTTCTATCAGTCATGAAGAGTTGGATGCTATTGTAAGTTTACCTATGCTACAGGTGCTTGATGTGTTTCCATTTATTGAGATTGCTCCCTCTCATCTTGAGAAACTAAAAGTGAGAAACCTGAAAGCTCTTTCTATGAGAGTTTGCTCTATTGAAACACTTGAGCAACTTAAGTACTTCAACATGCATCGCCTTCGTATATACAAATTGGATGGTTTAAAGTCCCTCCAAATGAAACAACTCGGACGTGACATGGGGAGGTGCCTCCAATATCTGCAGATAGACACATGTGATGATTTGGAGGAGCTGATAGTGGATGATTCAGACACCGTTGACAATTTCGAAGTGCTTGGTCTCGAAAATCTTCTAAAGTTCGAGCGAGTCTGGTTGAAGGGAGCTGGACCAAGCCAGAGTCGTCTTGAGAGTATACATAATTTGTTCATTTATCAGTGGGTCACCAACCTTCCATGCCTTGCTGTGCTGGACCTAAACTCATGCTATAACTTGCAAGAGGTCGTGAGTGCCGAAAAAGCTGAATTTGAAGGGAAAAGCGAGCTACAAGACTCTACATTCAGAAACTTACAGATATTAAGACTAGTGCTGTGCCCTAAGTTGAGCAGCATATATCCCCTGCTTCTGCCTTTCCCTTCTCTGGAATTAATTGACATATATAAATGTCCTGCGTTGAAGAAGCTCCCTCTCGACCTGCAAGCAGCAAGTAATAGCAAACTAAAGATAAAAAGGCTTTGAATATTGAAACTTTCATTTCCATTGTGCCTGTAGTAGCAAACCAAAGTTGTTTGAGTGTCCTTTTAACTTCTTTACGATAATGTTGAGAATATTATGGCATGTATTCAAATTACATATATATAAACACCTATTGCTCTAGCAAAAAGATTCATGCTATTTTCAATACTAGTGTACTCCATTCAATTCCAAACTCATACAAACACCTCTTGCTCTAGCAAATGAATCTGGTAATCTGACAAGTGTATGGGCTCAAATTTTATCAAAGCCAAGTCAAATCAACTCTTTTTCCCATCTCATTGTTTTTGAGCAAACTTCACCTTAGCGAAAGTTCCTTCTCCGATCGTCCTCCCAACTTCGTACTTCACTACCATTCTCAAAACAACCCATCCGGCCTTGAAACCAAGATTCAATTTTTCGATTTCTCCCTTAACCAAGAACCAAATTTTCTTACTCCTAGTAGACCAAAAATTAAATCTTTCTGTGTGTAACATGGAAGATCTGAAGAAGGAGACGTAGGAAAATTTGGGATTTGGTAAAAAAGGAATTTTCATTTTGTACGTAAAGACTTTTTTTTTGCGGCAACTCACTTTTCAATTACTTTCTAACAAGCAAAGAAGCCCAAAATGGCTATGGCATAAACAACGGAAGCCTAGCAGTTGAGTTTGTGTTGTTGAGCTACTCAGCCACAAGATTGGAAGTCCACCGGTTCCACCAGTCTGGACCTTCGCCTCCTCTTTCCTTCGGGAGCACATCTGATTGACTTCCCCAGTTTCAAGCAATTGCTTTTATGAGACATCATTGGTGAAGAATTTGTAGCTTCTTTGCCGCACCCCTTCCTCAACCGGGATTTCATTCTCTTCTTTGATGATAACTTATTGAATCTGTTCTTCCTGCGATCATGCTGGAGAAGCTTCACATAAAAAGGATTGACTGCAGTATGACAGACCACTTGTCTAGTAGGATCTGCTCTTCGTAGCTCTATATCCCCATTGTTGAACTTTACATGAAAAGAGTTCGTTAAGCAGTATTACCAACTGCGCAAGTGCAGAAAATATTTTTGTTGCCCAGTGACAACTTCTGCAATCGACAAATTTTCCTCTACTATTATCATCCAGAGATACCACAGTCATTAATATCAAAAGGTCCATGCCGTTCCTGTTAATATTTTTTAAAAAGAAAATTTTGCATTATCAGTAACTAAAGCTTGTGACAAGTTCACCAGAATACAAAACAAGATCAAGGGTGAATGTGTCTTGAATTGCAGGAACCGAACTTGTTCTTCTAAATTATGTTCGATTCTTTGCTTCCATGTTGATAGTGTAGCAGCCAATTCTGTCTGCTTCTCAGTTTCAGCTAAGCTAGCCAGAGGAGCATCCTGAACAGTCAGCTATGATTAAGCAAAACCCTACAAAAAGGACAAGCTGGATGAATAGAAAAACTACATCTCTTATATGGTGAAAAGAATCAATAACTAGTAACGAATAACCAGATTAACAGAGTTAAGATAGCGTAGTTGTTTTAATATTGCCGCATGCTATGGTACGCCATTACTGCAAGGGATCACATGCACACCATACCAATCAAAGGATTATGCTGCAAATCCTAAGGCCACCACTGCCGGTGGTGATGTCTTCTCCTAAATTCGAGCATTTTAATATGAGCTCAGTGAAAACAAATAGAGACTAAGCTCAGTGATAAACAAATGAGAGGATCAGAAAGAATGCCTAAAGAAGTTAACTCAGTAAGCTCAGTTAGTTTCACTAATATGGCTTAATTTGATATTCTCTTACAGCATTTAATGAAGAAGCCGGCAAATTTAAATTTCCTAAGCGTGCTCTTCTCTTCTTTGTTTACGGTAGAATTTTCTTCTTCTATTCGTGTGACCCTAGTGAATGGATGAGTCTAAATTAAGCGGCTAGGATGAATCTATCATCGGATTTGAATTTTCTTTCTGAAATCTTTGATCAGCCAGTAAGGTTCTTGCGGTGAGTTCCATGACGCGAGATTATTTTGGGTCAACTTGCTCTATCATTTTAAAAAGATTGCCTCTGACATGCAAAGCTATGATTATAGCTTGAAGATCTTTAAAGTCTATGCAATTTCCTTTTCTATGCTATGTTGTTGCAGTGAGATAATGAATGGTGTATATGATTCTTTGTAATGCCATAAGGTGATTTCTCCTTGCATGCGAATTAAAAATATTGAATGTTAATTCATTTCTGGATTGTCGGTGACGTATGTGCCTGATAGCTTCTTTATCATGTGCATATGATCTTCATTGTTGTGCATTTTACTTCTTGATGCAGAATTATTGTTGCTATGATGGTGTAATTCTGATAATCATTGGAGACGGCATGCATAATCAAAGTCCCTGGTTATACTCCTGGCATCAGGTTCATCTTTGAACAAGGAGAGATGATGTGTTGGCTGAACCACAAGCGTTAATCCATGGCAAGGATCTTGTTGAAACAAAAATTTTGCAGTGTGCAAGTCTTCCAAAAATCACAAATTTTTTTTGGTTGGCCTGTCACTATATTGCTGATTGCTGCAAGAAAAGGAAACAAATTGGTTTTTTTTTCCACCTTACTTGTTGAAGGGAGAAAAGTAATGAAAGTCCATTGGTGTTCTACTCTTCTGCATGTATATCTAAATTAACAACAACGACAGTACAGTTGAACTTCTGTGTTCTTGACCAAGCAAATTGAAAATTAATAAATACCAACAACAAAATTAATGGAAAGCCAATTGCTTGGCCTAGATAAACGGATCAGATCAAAAAATTTTCTCAACATAAATTATTATCAACTGAAACTAACTATATAATTCTTAGTTGCTTTAGGGAATAAAGATTAGCTATGAAAGTCAAATGGTATTCTAGCTACTATTCTCATCATCTCTTACCTTCCGTCTTCATCTAGACTCATTCAACCATAGCAACGACAATAGAAGAACACATTTTCATTCATTTCCAAACTTAGATCTCTGTAACAATGGATGGGTGCTGTATGCCATGCCTCAATCCCTGCTGCAACTGCATAAAAGATCCTTTCGTAGCAAGGCATGCTGCATATATCGGCTACACCAACGAAAAGCTCAAGCGCGCGGATGATGAAGTGAAAGATCTAGAGAGCAAAAAAGCTGATCTTGAGAGACAGATCAATGGAGCTGAAGATCGAGGGAAGAAGCCTACCGAGGAAGCTATACGGATGATTGAAAGAGTTAGTGTTTACCCTTCTGCACTCCTGGATTTTTACCATTAGCAAATGTAGTAGTAAACAAATTTGTTGTAGGTTACGTGCAAAAAAGAAAAACGTTGTTGTAGATTATTAGTGGATTAAGCTTGATGAAGGATTTTATTTAACGAAACTTAGACGTACTACTATTTTTTGACAAAACAGGTGACAGAAACGAAAGAATATCTTAGACAAACAAACGAGAAATTCTCTCAGAGAAGATGCTTTCCTGGAGGGCAATTCTTAAATTGTGTATCGCGCTACAAAACTGGCAGAAAAGCATCAATTCTTGCGAAAGATTGTGAAAGACTGAAGGAGGAAATGGATAAGCTCGAAAAAGTCGCCACAACACCACCACCTAGCCTTGGTAGGAAGATGCAATCAGAACCAACGACATTTGGCGCAGAGATAAGTTCCAACCTCGAAAAGATTTGTGCTTTACTTAAAGATGATTGTACAAAGACTATAGGAATTTGGGGAATGGGCGGTGTTGGAAAGACCACTCTTTTGAAAGCCATCAATGACGAATTCCTTCATCTCCACACTGATAATAAGTCGAAACGCTTGTTTCAGAATGTGATATTTGTTGTGGTTTCAAAAGATTTTGGTTTGGGTGAAGTCCAAAGTCGGATAGCAGCAGATTTGAGCTTACCCAAATTGCAAGGCGATGTAGATGCTGACGCAAACGCTATCTTCGACTATTTGAGTAACAGAAGTTTTCTACTACTCTTGGATGACATATGGAAAGCAATTGATTTAAGATCAATCGGCATCCCACTTCATCATCTAGATGATCAGGATCAATTGAAACAAAAATTTGTTTTCACGACACGATTGCATAATGTGTGCGTTGAAATGAATGCAACAATAACAGAGAAGGTAAATAGTTTGGACAAAGAAGAGGCTTGGCAAATGTTTAAGCAGATGGTAGGGGAGACAATACTGTCCAATACAAGAATCGAGACGCTTGCTAAGGAAGTGGCTGAGGAGTGCGGTGGATTGCCTCTCGCACTCAAAGTTATCGGAAGAGCCATGTCTATCAAGAATTCACCTAAAGCGTGGCAGCATGCACTTTCAACTCTCAGGAGTGCGAAAGGTAGCATCGACAACGAGGATAAGGTTTTCCGTACTTTGAAAATCTCATACGATAATTTACCGGACAAAAAATATCAGGAATGCTTCTTGTGTTGCGCTCTGTGGCCAGAGGATTATGAAATAACAACAGAATATCTCATCCAATGTTGGATTGGAAAAGGCTTGATTGATGGGTTCCAAAACATTATAGAAGCTTATAATCATGGTTTTTCCATCACCGACAATCTAGCGAATGCATGCCTAATAGAATCTCACAAAGACTTTTTTGGTAATCGGATAGTAAAGGTTCATGATGTTATTCGAAACATGGCCATCTGGTTAGCTTCCAAGTGTGGAGAAGAGGAGAGAAGATGGATAGTAGAGCATCATATGTTTGATAAGGAAACACTGACCGTAGACATAGGGAAGGATGCAGAATGTGTATCTATTTGGTTCGGAGGTAATCTAGAGCTCAAGGTTTCAATTGATTGTTCAAGACTAACTCTGCTTGTCTTGCATGGTGGGCTATCATCTAAGATATTTGAAGGCTTCTTCAAACGAATGCCATCTCTTAAATACTTGGAGGTGGAAAGTATTCAGCAAATCGACAATTTAGAGGCATTTTTTAAGGGAATTTGTGATCTGAGTGAGCTGGAATACTTGAGCCTAGATCTTGACAATTTCAATATACTTATCATCGACGGACAGTTGAAGAAACTCAAGTACTTCTACTATCATGGTAAGGCTTCTTTAAGTCATGAACAGTTAGATGCTATTGTAGGATTACCTATGCTACAGGTGCTTGATGTGTTTCCAGTTACTGAGATTCGTCGCGTTCATCTTGAGCAACTAAAAGAGAGAAATCTGAAAGCTCTTTCCATGAGAGTTGGATCTATTGAAACACTTGAGCGACTTAACTTCTTCAACATGGATGGTCTTAATATAGTAAAATTGGATGGTTTAAAGTCCATCCAAATGAAACAACTCGGACGTGACATGGGGAGATGCCTCCAATATCTGGAGATCCACGGATGCGATCAGTTGGAGGAGCTGATAGTGGATGGTTCACACACACTTGACAATATAGGAATTCTTTTACTTGAATGTCTTCCAAATTTCGAATGGGTCAGGTGGACGGGAGCTGTACCAAGCCAGAGTCGTCTTGAGAGTTTACATAGTTTGTATATTATTCAGTGCCATAAGTTAAAAGACATCACATGGGTCATCAACCTTCCATGCCTTGCTATGCTGTACTTAGAATCTTGCGATAACTTGCAAGAGGTCGTAAGTGGCGAAAAATCTGAATTTGAAGGGGAAAGCGAGCTACAAGACTCTACATTCAAAAGCCTAGAGGGATTAATCCTGCGGGGGTGCCCTAGGCTACGCAGCGTGTATCCTCGGCCTGTTCCTTTCCCTCGTCTAGAATTAATCGAAATTAGGGACTGCCCGGAGCTGAAGAAGTTCCTTACCGACCAGCAAATGGCAAATAATAGCAAACTAACGATAAACCGCTTTGTTTTTGTATTGCACGGTAATAACCGTTGGGGTGATTTAACACATAATTATTCTAGATATCTTTTCTAATTATTTTAAATATGTTTTATTAGAATTAGATATTTTTTATTATTTAGAATTCTTCTTATTTAGTATTATAAGAAGTCTATATATGTACTTGTATTGAACGATTAAAATAAGATTGAAATAATTTTTCATTTTAGTACCATAGCAAATCCTAAATCTGTTCGCCGCTGTCGTAGAGAAAACGACTGTGACGGTCAGATTTCAACCAGACTATCTGTTGTGATACGATTACAATTGACAACGGTTAGAATTTTCGATCAGAATAAATCCTGCAATTTAACCGGATTAGATTTACAAAAAAAAATAATCAATCAAACCTGCAGCGCCGCTTTCCGCTGCCACTACCCTGCCCGCTGCCGCAATCACTTCCGCGATCGTGGAAGACTCGTAGCCACGACGATCGCTGTGGACTCGCCGCTGAACGATCGCCGTCGATTTGCGCTGGAACAATCGCCGTCGACTCGCCGCTAGATTGCCGTCGCTGAACTCGCCATCGACTCTTGCTTCGCCGCTGCCGCTATTCACGCCACCACTGCTCGAACGCCGCTCTCGTGCTCGATCTGGACCGCCGCCGAGCTGGCCCGACCGCAAACCAATATTGAACCAATTCGGTTCAGCACAGATCCAACCCCAGGCCCGATCCAAGCAGATCTGACCTGGCCCACTGATCCGGCTTGGCAAAAAGAAATATATTTATGAAAGGTTCAGGTGTTCTCTCTCCGGTTGCTTCAATGACTACTCCTATTATCAGCGTATAAGATGATTCATCCTCCGTTATTAGTGTCAAGCTAAATAATTACAACTATTCTCTTTGGTCTCAAGTTCTTGAGATTTACTGGAAAGAATAAGATGAGCTATTTGACCAGAGAAATAGCACGAATTTAGAAAACTGATCCTACTTATATCTGGTGGAGAACCGACAATGTTATTGTCAAAGGATGATTGTTTAACTTCATAGAACCAACTGTGATGGAGTTTTTTATTTGGTTTCCCACTGCCATAAATGTTTGAACTGCTGTGCTCAAAACTTACTATGATAATTCTGACATATCACAAATTTATGAATTAACATGTAAGGCATTCAAATTGAAGCAAAATGGAAGGCCCGGTACGGCCTACTATGTCGAATTATAAAGCATATGTCAAATAAGCATTATAATAATTCTATTTGTGAAGTTATGTGAAATGAGGTAAGAGAAGATCACATAGTTTTTTCAAAGAATGGTGTTTCATTTGTTTCGGATCGCTCTACATCACGTATAGGCGGCTTTCATGTGACGAACCTTTGTAAAAATCCAGCAAAGACTAAAGACATGGATGAGCTCTAACATATATGATTCGGATTCAGAGCAAACACATTAGCCACCTTTGTTTCGTTGAAACGCAAACTTTATGAAGAACTCAGAAGATGTACATTGTTATTATTACATAAGCAGAAGAAGGTGAAGATGAAGAATATCTCTGTTGTGGTATATCTTCTTCTGAGTTTCTCCATAAAGACTTGTACTAATTATTCTCATCGGACTAATGAGGCTTTTGGATGCTGCTGTAAATGAGAATAACAAATCAATCAATAGATGGGCTCAACCCCAACCACAATCTATATTGTGAACATCAATCACAAGCCACGAATTTAAGTCGCTTTCTTTTTCTTTACCTCTGCCCTCATCGTATGGTCATGATCTTGTCTCATCTCCTTCTCGAAAGAAGTCATTTGCATGCATGAGAAACCATTTAATAGCTAGCTGCTCATACCATTAAATATCTAAGCACTTGTTCCTCCGGTTCCCATGTTCATGTACGCAACTGCAAGTTTTGTATATATAATCTGGCAGAGCTCTTTCATCTGGCATTGCACCTTTTAGTCACATATTCTCAATGGGATTTTGCGCTAATTGTCCTATGTTGAGGAAGCTCTCTCTCGACCTGCAAGCGGTAAGTAATAGCAACTAAAGATAATAGGCTTCGAATATTAAAACTTTCATTTCCATTGTGCCTGTAGTAGCAAACTAAAGTTGTTGAGTGTCCTTTAACTTCTTTATGACAATGTTGAGAATATCAAATGGCATGAATTCAAACTCCAATTTGTAGAACTCTGAGAACCTAATATAATTGGAGCACTAGCTCCTATAAACACCTTTTGCTCTAGCAATACTTTTTGTTTGCAAACATTTGCTTTCAAAATTTTTTTTTATATTTATATTTACAAATTTATTCTTATAAATTCACAAAAAAAATTTGCAAAGCCAGCCTCATCTACGTCATTGTCATTCCCATCCTTATGACTGTCAATACCATGGAAAGCATCATCATCTTCTCCAAATAAAAGTGATCTCCTTAGCTAGACAACAAATTGAAGCAACAAATTCTTAAAGAAAGCCTTAGTATTAGACAATGACAAGTAACACAACATGTTCATTGGTAACTTTTCATACAATGGAGGAGATTGAGGTGCATGTAGACTTTCAACTTGGCGTTGCCCTTCGAGAGCAGCTGCAAACTATGAGCTAATAGTGCCAGCCAATGTCGCCAGAGGAAATTGAGATGATATGTTGTTCTTTTTCACATTTTGAGGGACATGTCTTCCATAAGTTTTACCTATTAAGTAGAACAGAAAAGACAAAATGGCTAAAATACCTATAATACTAATTCAACAATTGGCTGAAATAAGAGCATCATGTTTACCTTTTTAAAAAGGTTTAACTTTCAAATTTCCAGGTTCATGAGGATTCAGAGGCTTCCAAGGATCATCGTTGTCAGAATCATCAATTCCATCGGAGCATCCACATTATTTCTGCTCCATGCCACATATCATCTTCCTATGTGCTACGTTCTCATACGTGATTCAGGCCAGAGATTATCATTATTGAACTCCAAATTGCCATCATCCTCTCCACCGTCTAAATTAGAGACGCTTTTCTGCTTCAAAACTGTTTTGTTTGCAGTGCTTACTGATCTTCCAATCGGAGAATTAAACACACTTTGCAGAGTCTTAGATCTCACAGAATAGGGGTATGCTTTTCAAGGGCTGATGTTCAAAACAATGAATGACCGGCAGTGCCTCTTTTCGAAATTTAGTTGAAAATTTATATGCTCGAAAGATTTACGTCAGCAACAAAAACGCCACAAAGTTTTTCTAATTGCGTATTGACCACTGTGACTATCGAGTGGTAGTGAAGTAACAGATTAGCATCACAATTAACTCTGAAATCTATGATTTCCTTTTCTCTTTCCTCATTCAGGCTTTGGCAAGGAAGTGCTCTGCTCTGCTAGTTTCTTCGAGTGGCTATTTTGTTGCATTGGCCTTTCTACGACTACAACCTATAAATGACAAGGTTTATTACTCTCCCAAGTGGTATATTAAGGATGTTAGAAGCAGGCAGCTGTACTCTGGAGCATTTGTTTTGAAGTTTGTCAATTTAGATTTCAGGTCATATTTTCTGTTTGTATGGAATGGATGCCGGTTGCCCTCAAAATGCCTGGACCTGCATTAACTGAGCATGCTGGTTTTGATTCTGCCGTAAAGTTTATCGTTTGTTTACTTAGCTGTAAGGCTTCGTTTGGGTGATAGGTAGACACGAGAAATGAGTGAAGTAAATCATTTCCCCATGTCTACCTAAGTTTGGTAACATATCCCATCCTTTCTACTGTTTAGTATTAAATGTGTACCCACCAAATTAGTAGGTACACATGATGATAAGAGAGGAAACAAATTTGCTTCTCTTTTTGTTCTTTTATTTTTTTAAATATTTTAAATATTTATTTATAATTTAATATTTATTTTTTATTTAATATTTTAAATTAAGATATATTATTTTTTATTATAATAATTTAAGATTTTTTATATTTATTTAATTTTAATTAGTAAGGAAATAATAAAATTATATGATTAGTTTTTATATTTAATAATTGATATAATTTTAGATTTATATAAAAAATTAATTTAAAAGTTATATTAATAAAGTTTATTTAGAATTATATTAATAAATTAGTTAAAGTTATATTAATAAAAGTAACATTAATATAAATAAATAAGGGCATTTTGAGTCTTTTATAAAAAGTTTATTTCTATTACTTATTTATTTACATATCTATCCAAACATAGTTAATTTGTTATCCTCACTATATATCCAAATATCGTAAGATCAATTAACTACTTTTTTCTATCCGTCCTCTTATTATTTTTTTAATCGTCATCTTACTCTTTCTTTCTTACCTATGAATCTAAATATACCCTAAGTGACCCGAGGTGGTTCCTCATATAAAAATTGCTATATTTTCAGATGAAAAAAATATTTTTTAAAAGATTTTTTATATTTATTTTTACAAATTTTACTTTTTAACACTCATTTTTCAAAAACTTATTTCTCGGAGTGGCTTAATTTGTGAATCTACCTACCATACTTGGGTATTATGGAAAAGTCTAGAAATGCTTATAATAAGAAGTTTTTATGAAATAAAAAATATATTGAAGATTTTTCAAAGCATCATTTGTTAGATATTCCTATAAGATTAACTCAAGAGGGGAGGAGTGAATTGAGTTAGTCTATAAAAATTTTATCAAAATTGTTATCCTTCTGGCAGTGAGCTTACAGCCGGCTGTGTTAATACTGTAACCTACAGACAGAGAGAGTTAGAGTTTTACTAACATAAGTAACGAAAAGTAGTGCTCAGGATATTTAACGTGGTTCGACAAAATTCTTTTGCATACATCCACGTTCGCTCTATCACCAGAGCCAAAGCTTCACTAAACCTTTAATAAGCTACAAATGCACCTAGAGCAAAGTGCTTCACCAAGCACACTTACTCTACCGGGTTTCTTTGCCAAGACAACCCCTAACAGCCTACTGGATACACCTGTCCCTCCGGCTGATTTGCTAGCTTTATTATAAGGTCTAAGAGCTTACACCAAGCTCCACCCGAACTTCCTTTTCCAGTGCCCGCGGCACCACCTTCACAATTGTCAGTAAGGTTACAAAAAAAATTAAACTAAGATTGAGCACAGGATCTATCTCATGAATGTTAAGTGTTCGTGATATGATTCAGATGAGATGATCAGAGAGAGTGCTAAGAGAGGTTTCTTCAGTGTGATCGGCAGCAAAGCTTATTTGTATAGAAAGATAGAGTTCTTGTATATCTCTATTTTTCTTCTATTCTCTCGTCTTCTTCTTCATTGCTGTGACTCCCTTTTTATAGAGTTTCTTCCCTGTGCAGGAACCGTTGAGGAACGTTGCCGTTGGCGCTTTTTTTCATAGGTGGTTCTTCACGTCAGGGAGGAGGCGGTTTTGTCCAGCGGTTAATCAACCGCTTCCTAATTTCTTTCGGCTGTGTTTGTGCAAGGTCTCCAAGCATTAAATGCGTTGTAGAAATTTGAATTTTGCCGCCAGTTGTTAAGAGCTTGTTTTGGTTAAATTGCTGTCTGAGACTCGATGAGCTGATGAGTTGATTTAGCTTGTCCATAATTAATGCAATGCTGGTTGACTACTTGACTTGGTCAAGGACTTTGACTTGTATAATGTGCTTTCTTCCCTTGATTATTGAGCTTCCCTTTTCTGTGAAATTGAGGATGTTTTTAGCTCTTGTAGATCTTCTATTTGAGATGCTTCAGTCCGTTGTGAGTGTAGACGAATTCTTGAAGCAAGGGAAATTTTGTTGCTGTTGAACCCAAGGCTCTGTTTTGATACAAAGAAGTCTTCTTATGCTTCAGTAGTCGAACATCTGACTGTGATGTGGCTGTGGCATCCTCTGTCCCGAATGCTGTTTGTAGTAGTATAGAAGTTGGCTGTATGATGGCTATTTTTATCTGCTGTAAATGAAATGATCTTTGTTTGTCTAATCCTGCAGAGTTTGTTTTCAGATTATTAGTCTAATATAAATCATAGTTCTTAATTCTTTGTTATCATCAAAATTATTTTTGTAATTCCAACATCATTAATGTGTTGCGACTTCAGAGCATCATTAGAAAGAGAAATAAGTGAAGCTTACTACCAGCCCTAAAGCAATAGATAAATCAAGTCCTAGTTCCACTTCACAGATAATGAGGACATTTGGTAGTGCTTATGAAATAAAGCTTTTTTGAAATGGAAGGTATTTTTATTTTTTTTGAAAAACGAGCTCTATTTTTTTACTTTCAAATAAATAATAAAAATATACAATAAAAAGATCTCATTCCGTAGAATTTTTCTACACTTTCTAAATTTTTAAATAAAATTTTCATATATTTATAAAATATGTATTGAAAAAATGAAATGGAGAAAAGTTGATAAGCAGCTTTTTCATAAGCTGCGCCAAACGCACCCAACAAAAATCATTCAAATAAGAAATTATTCACAGAGGTCGAATGCTCTTCCAAATTTACTACAACATCTACGAAGGTTAGGCAACAAGGCTATGATTTTCCCTTGGGGAGTTTGGGTTAGTAAACTAAGTAACTCACTAAAAGTGGCGTCCTCCGCTAAAAACCCTTTGCCACCAAATTTATCAAGAAGGTCGACCACCTTTTGCACATCACCATTCGATAGAAAGGCTCTGAAGATTGCATTGCGAATGTGCGAATCTAGAGGACAACCGGTTCTCTTCATCACTTCCAACAAGTTGACAGCTTCATCTAGCAATCCTCCTTTAATATAGCCTTTTATCATACTATCATAAGTGACCACGTTGGGCACTAATCCTTGATCAGTCATAGCCTTAAAGAGATCCCCTGCAGCTTGTATATTTCCGGATCTGGACAGACCATTGATTAAAATGGTTTATGTAATAACATTGGGTTGCAAATTTGAAGAATTCATAACTTCAAACACTTTCAAGGCCTCATCAACATTTTGGCACTCGAAGAGCCCATGTAACCTGACATTCCAAGTATGAAGACCAAGGCTAATACCGTTAGCTTGCATGTCACTAAAAAGTTCTTCGCATCAAAGGCTTGCTTGGGTTGATACAACGCAGAAAGTGTTAGATATTGTAAGGCCACTATATAAATTAGTAGTTCATTAGAATTCAATAAGTTAAATGTGCATTCATATTGGAATGCCAAAGATTAAGGAAGACGAACAATCATCAAAAAAGTTGGAAAGCCAATGGTTAAGGACTTTGAAGCATCTCTTGAAAAATGGAAAGCCAAAAGACTTTGACAATTAATGGAAAGATAAAAGAACATCCGATTAGAAATTAAAAATCTACTTGGAGCATTATATATATGAAAGAAAGGCATTCATTTGGAACACGAAAAAAGATCATTCACATATCACGTGTGAGAGATAGAAACAAAGCATTCTAGTGAGAGTTCTCACTTAAAATGTAACACAAGAGTTTGTAATTGCTTTGATATAGCGATTTCCTTGAAAGCTAATTTGTCTTTCTGTAAAATTTTTCTCATTTTTTTCATCGTAAATCTCTTGTTTTGTGATTGTTTTGCTCTTATCTCAATTCTCGTATTGCTTATGCAAGATCCTTGAGCGTGTTTTATATTTCCGCTGCGTCTATCAATAATCGAACACATCGATATTTTCAACAAGTAGCATCAGAGCTATTGGTTTGTTGCAATGACAATTAAGTACGAGATTGAGAAGAAATACAAGATCATGGCAAGTAAGGTTGGAGCTGCGGATCTCTCGAAGTCCCTTACTTATATGGCGTGCTGATAATGGTGAGGCTCTAGTGGGAGACACAGTATTTGCTGCCTGTGATAAGTTTTGAAGTTGCTGGAGTCAGTTTCATCAAGCTTCTCACAAATGATGAAAGGAATGTATCATCACTAAGGTACATTCTATTTTTTTGTCTTACGAAAAGTTTATTGTCTGTAGGATAATTAAATGACTTAGACTGGAAGGCTCACGATGAATACGGGAACAAGGAGGTCATCAAAGACAGGTTGAAGAACTATAGGCTAAAAAGATTGACTCAAACCTTTATAAGGTGCGTGGGGTGATACGGGTGCAGAGATGCTTGTATTGAATCGGGCAACATTGAGGATATCACACGAGTGTGGTACCTAAAATTTGGGCACATCTCGGGACGTGATTTGAAAATCCTCAGTGATCAGAACTTCAGAATGGGATTGTCCGACATAAAGTTGCCATTTTGCAATCAGTGTGTCACTGGTGAACAGTACTTTGAAAGATTTGGTGATCATTTTTCAAATACAAGCTCGACTTGGTTCCTTCGGACTTGAGAACTTGTGTGTTCCCAATCCGAAGAAAGTCGGAGGCTTTTTACGTGTTCAAGTTTTTCAAAACTCGGGCGGAACTTGATTCAACAGCAGCATCAAGTTCAGAAGATGCCTATGGTATGCTGATGATGTTTGGAGTATTACCTATGGGATCTCACTGCCCATACGGTTATCTTCAATATCGATGTCATCTTTGCGAAGGACCAGTTGCAAAGAATGACTGAAGGCGATGATGTAAGAGAGAAGGAGGCATCACTCCTAGCAGTGACCACATCGGTACTGGATGAGAATTATGGAAAAGACGATTCTAATTTAGAACTTGTACTAACGAATGAGCACATGGAAGAAGATGGAGTTCCCAGGCCTACGTCCTTCAGGCATTCAACTCACAAAAGAAAGATATCTAAGAGGTATATTTTATGAAGTAATCTCAATCTGCATATTGCTATTCATAGAGAAAGAAGAGTCATTTTCTCTCAAAAAAGCGCTGGAGAGTTCAAATGCGTCTCTATGAACGGAAGCTATATAGGAAGAGTTTGAGGTATTTAATAAAAATAGGATATGAGAGCTGATCCCTCTGTCCCAAGACCGAAAGGCTATTAGGAATAAATGGATCTATAAGATCATCTTGAAAGTAAAGTTAATTTATTCTTCGCGAGACAATGCAGCCGAGTAGCAGGAGGAAGAAATGAATGCGCAGGAAGGGAAGAGAATGAAGTAGAAGTTCAAAAAAGGGTGAAAGTGATGAAAGTGTGATGGTTTTATATCTTGGAAGTCATTTTTATTAGGAAGTGTTTTCAGTGATTAAAAGAACATAGGAAGTTTTTTTCAGTCACTTTCCGGTGGATGGAAGCGACTTCTATATTGAAAAGAACAGACCTTTACTAACTTCTAGACTAGCTTGTTTTGAGTTGGATTGTGTATGAGTTCAATTCAAGCCAAACACTATTGAAATTTTAAAGACCTATCTAGAAGAATGCAGATTTTATTTCTACCGTCTCATCTCACATTTTTCTTGTTTTATTTTCTTCTCTTATTCTCTCATCTCTCTCCCGAGCCTTCTTCACTGTGATTTCTCCGCCGCTCCAAGCTTGCCACCAATCGTGGTTTTCTTCTCCCATATGAAGCTCTCTTCGTCTCGTCTCCTCCCTCACTTCCGTCTACTGCTAAGAGCTCGAACTGTGACGGCAGCGAGCACGTGCAATAGGGGCGGGTTTCACCGCCGAGCCACGAATCGTTGGAATTGGTTGCCGGAGGACGAAATTCCCATCTCCATCCTTTTCTGTGGCTACTCCACTACTCAATTTCACCTTCATCTAGCTAGATTAGCGTCGTTCCTCTTCAAGGCTGACGTTCGCCGCGGCTGCTCGTGTTGCGTGGAGCTCGCCGCCAGTGCGTTGGCTTGTAATTAGCCGCCTGTCGTTCTTTGAATCACCTGTTGAAGGTCATCTAAGCTCGGCCGAAAATCTGGCGAGCAAGTGAGGTTCACTGTTTTAGGTGAGATGCTACGCTAAATCTTATCGTCAAGAATTAGTATTAGACTATTTATTAACTTCTTTCCAATGTGGTAGGTATTTTTCTTGATCGAAGACAAAAGGTTCGACATCGAAATTTGGAATAGATTAGGAAATCAAGCTGTTCGACTTATAGCTAGGTAAGCCTTTTATCCTATAAAATAACTTGTGGTTATGTTTGGGGTTGAAAGTTTGAGTTTTTATATGCATTAATTTTAGACGTGGACCTGTAGCACTGAAAGTGCTTAGTATTTACAATATTGTTTTGATGGGCTTTGGTTATCGTCACGTATACTTGTTAGGATTTGGAGGAGTGTGCTAAAGCGGTTGTGGACTTGTGCGGCACGGTCATTTGCGAAGGAATTAAGGTGAGGATTAGCATGCTAGTTTTATTTTTAAATAAACGTTAGGTCTTTGCACAGGTAATATTTTTTTTAACCCTCCAGCATACTTAAGACTTGGATTCTCAATGGCTTAAGCGCATTACGGATTTAAGTTCTTGACTAGTTCACTCGCTCTTACCGTATATTGCGATTAGACCCTCCATAATGCATAATTGTATGTGACGCATGTTTATTGAAGGATGACAAGTAATTATTGTAGCATGAATAGTAAAAGTTAGATTATTAGAATGCGGTTGACTGTGTAGTAATTGAGCATTATTGGATTTGAAAGATGAATTATATATGGATTATAAATGATTGGATAACAGTCATTATGTTTTATCTAAAAAATAAATAATTTATGATGACGATTTTATAAATTTTATGTATATGATTTGAGAATGATTGGATATGATCGCTATCATATTTTATTTGATAAGCTAATGATTTATATTTAGTGATTTTAATGAGTTTTAACTAAACTTATTTATTGAGGTATTTGTGAATTTTGTAATGCTTGAATGTTCGCGCTGCATTGAACAGTCAGAGGCCGAGTTTAGGATCTCGTCTCTCCTCTCCTCTCTCTCTTTCTTCTGTAAAATAGGTGGGTCATGCGCGTGAGGGCGATAATACCATGGCATTCGGATTGAATTATATAGATATGTGGACAAGCTGGAGAAGCGATCTCGCTCGGTCCTTGGTATCTATTCCGACTCTCTGACTGGTGTAATTGTTATGGATTGTGTTTGGTATTGAATGTTTATTTGTTACGACTTCTTGATTAACTTATTTAATTTGCTTTCAATATGACATTCAATATTTATTATTCATTAAATTATTTATAACTTATTTATCAATGTATTTATTTATTATTTAATATGTTGTATTGTAATTGCTTATGTTTAATTTAATTTATTCAATATTTCTTTTATTAATTTGTAATGTTTATGTTTATACTTTCAAAGATAATCTAAAATATTTATATTAAAGGAGAAGCATATTCTCTTGATTTTATTATGTGATCATTTGATTGATGTAAATGTATTTTATATAACCGTACTTTTCTTGTTAGGAACTGAGTCAGTATGGAACGATTCAAAACTTAGCAGAATTTTTATCCAATCTAATCCTTGCATTTTTTTTTCATATGAAATGATAGGAATAAAATAATTAGATAATGCATTAAGAATCTCAGATTGGTGCATTCTGTTTTTTTTTTCACTTCACTGAGATTGTGCTTATTCTTTCTTTTCTTTGACCTTTTTCAGATAAAGTGAAGCTAATAACGTGACGCTACCTCATAGATGAGTTGAGTGTATAGTCTATATGTTTTCTTTATTCATATAATCGGCTCTCTAACCTCGAGGGATTTGTATATGTAATGAGTTATATAATTAAGTATTGTGGTTTTGTGTTAGATGTTATGTGTTGGAGGCCACTAGTATTTTATTTGCTTAGTTTAAAGTTAATATCTGATATTGTCCTTTGGGGTATTCTTATAGTAATATGTTATGGTTATTATGAAAATTATAAAGGTTTGTTTTGAGGTTTGGGAAAGATTTTGTCAAAAATTTAAGAATTTCGGCACGTGCAAAATAAAAGTGGTGTTTTAGTTAAAAAAGTGAGTTTAATGTTAAATAAACATGCTTGTGGTAAGTGAGGGAGGGGGTTCGCTGCGAGACAGATGGCCGTCAATTTTAGACCTACTCATTTTTTTTGACTAATAAGTTTGCCGTAAAGTGTGAATAGAAACTAGTTTCAAATATTCATAATTAAATTTTGTAAAAATAAAAATAAAAAATAAATTTTTTAAATTAAATTTTAGTATTTAATTTTAATAATTTTTTAAAATATATTTAAAATTAAAAAATATAATTATATTAAAAAATGTGTAAATAAAAAATTTAGAATTAAAATTTTATATATAAAAATAAAGTTTTTAATTTTTGTATAATTAAAATATATGAGCCGTTAAGAACTTAAAATTTGACCAAAAAATAAAGTTACTTGCGATTTGAAATATGTCCCAGCAAAATTGTACGTTCCGCTTTTGTTGAAGCATTGAAAATGAGTACCTATTTAAGGTGAATATTTGGTAACTTTCTTCCTTCTTAGAAAACTGTGTAGTTAGTTGCTAATGAAAGTTCAATTTAGTTGACATCAAAAATTCTGTTCTTATAACAACGGAATGAAATATTATGTAATAATAATAATAGTAATAATAATAATAATAATATTATTATTATTATTATGGCACTTGATATTTTTAGGCAACAGCTATATCTGCTGTCGTCCTTAAGACAACATTGTAAGATTATAGTCCTCAGATCAGTGCTGTAATCATGGTTCATCTTTGAAAACGAGAGACAATGCGTCGACGGAATCACAAATGCCTAGCGCTTTAATCCATGGCAAGGATCTTGTTGAAACAAAACAAAAAAAGCAGGATGCAAGTCTTCCAAAAAATCGCAATTCTTTTTTTGGTTGGCCTATCACTATATTGCTGATTGCTGTAAGAAAAGGAAACAAAATAGTTTTTTTCCCACCTTACTTGTATATCTAAATTAACAATGACAGTTGAACTTCTATGTTTCTTGACGAAGCAAACCGAATTGACAAACAACAAAAGGAAATGAAAGTCATGCCTAGACCACTTAAAAACTTCTCTCAATTTAAATTATTATTCAATTGAAACAACTATATCACCTTAGTTGTTGAAGAGAATAAGATATGAAAATGAATGCCTATTCTAGCAAACTCTTCTCATCATCTCCAATCTCTCGCCTTCATGTATATCCAATTCATTCAACACTAGCAACAAGATTTCTGTAACAATGGATGGGTGTTGTATGCCATGCCTCAATCCCTGCTGCAACTGCATCAAAGATCCTCACGTTGCAAGGCATGCTGCATATATCATCTACACCTACGAAAAGCTCAAACGCGCGGATGATGAAGTGATAGATCTAGAGAGCAAAAAAGCTGATCTTGAGAGACAGATCAATTTAGCTGAAGATCGAGGGAAGAAGCCTACCAAGGAAGCTTTACGGATGATTGAAAGAGTTAGTGTCATCTTTCCCCCTACTCTTCCATGCACTTTTTATAGTTTGTACTAAGCTTGGTTACTAGTGATTAAGCTGCCTCTACAAATTTTATATATTAAAAAAAAAATCATAATTACTAGTTTTTGGAGAAACAGGTCACAGAAATGAAAGAACATCTGCGACGAACAAACGAGAAATTCTCTCAGAGTGGATGCTTTCCTAGAGAGCAATTCTCGAATTGTGTATCCCGTTACAAAACTGGCAGAAAAGCATCAATTCTTGCGAAAGATTGTGCAAGACTGAAGGAGGAAATCGGTAAGCTTGGAAAAGTCGCCACAACGCCACCTCGTAGCCCTGGTAGGAAGATGCAATCAGAACCAACATTTTTCGGTTCCCAAATAAGTTTGAACCTCGAAAAAATTTGTGCTTTACTTGAAGATGATTCCACCAAAACTGTAGGAATTTGGGGAATGGGAGGTGTGGGAAAGACCACCCTTTTGAAAGCCATTAATGACCAAGTCCTCCGTCTCCACAATGATGAGGAGTCTAAACACTTGTTTCAGAATGTGATTTTTGTTGTAGTTTCAAAAAATTTTAATTCGTGTGAAGTCCAAAGCAGCATAGCAAAACAGTTGGGCTTACCCAAAGAAGCTGATGGAATCACTATCTTCGACCATTTGAGGAATAGAAGTTTTCTACTACTCTTGGATGACATATGGAAAGCAATTGATTTAAGATCAATCGGCATACCACATCATGACTTAGTTGATCAGACTCAATTGAAACAAATAATTGTGTTCACGACACGATTGCGCGAAGTGTGCATTGGAATGAATGCAGAAACAATAGTGAAGGTAGAATGCTTTGACGAAGAAGAGGCTTGGCAAATGTTTCAGCAGCAGCTAGGAGAGACAATACTGTCCAATACAAGAATCGAGAGGCTTGCTAAGGAAGTGGCCAAGGAGTGCGGTGGATTGCCTCTCGCACTCAAAGTTACCGGAAGAGCCATGTCTATCAAGAGTTCGCCGGGAGAGTGGCAGCATGCACTTTCAACTCTCAGGGAATCTAAAGGTAGCATCGTTCTCGACAACGAGGACAAGGTATTCCTTACTTTGAAATTCAGTTATGATAATTTGCAGAACCAAAAATTTCAGGAGTGCTTCTTGTGTTGCGCTATGTGGCCAGAGGATTATGGAATAATAAGAGGAGATCTCATCCAATGTTGGATTGGAAAAGGGTTAATCGACAAGTTTGAAGACATTATAGAAGCTTATAATCAAGGTGATGTCATCATCGGCTGTCTAGAGAATGCATGCCTAATAGAATCCGGGAAAGCCGATGAGGGTTCCAGGATAGTAAAGGTTCATGATGTTATTCGAGACATGGCCATCTGGATTGCTTCCAAGTGTGGAGAAGAGGGGAGAAGATGGATAATAGAAAATCGTACTTCTGAAGAGGAAACAGTAACCGTAGACATAGGAAAGGATACAGAATGTGTATCTATTTGGTTCAGAGGTGATCTAGAGCTCAAGGTTCCAATTGATTGTTCAGGACTAGCTGTGCTTGACTTGCATGGTGGGCTATCATCTAAGATTATAGTACCTGAAGGCTTCTTCAAACTAACGCCATCACTTAAATTCTTGCATCTGGAAAATATTCGAGATTTGTATGATTTAGAGGCATTTTCTCGGGGAGTTTGCAATCTGAGTGAACTGGAATACTTGAGGTTGAATCTTTACAATTTGAATATCATCGAGGGACAGTTGAAGAATCTCAAGTACTTGTACTATCGCAGGGCTTCTATCAGTCATGAAGACTTGGATGGTATTGTAAGTTTGCCTATGCTACAGATGCTTGATGTGCTTCCGTTTACTGAGATTGCTCCGGCTTATCTTGAGAAACTAAAAGTGAGAAAGCTGAAAGCTCTTTCTATGAGAGTTTGCTCTATTAAAACACTTGAGCAACTTAAGTACTTCAACATACATCATCTTCATATAGAAAATTTTGATGGCTTAAAGTTCCTCCAAATGAAACAACTTGGACGTGGCATGGGGCAGTGCCTCCGATATCTGGAGATAGGCGGATGTTATAATTTGGAGGAGCTGATAGTGGATGATTCAGACACTGTTGACAATTTGGAAGTGCTAGATCTCTTATATCTTCCAAAGTTTGAGCGAATCTGGTGGAAGGGAGCTGGACCAAGCCACAGTCATATTGAGAGTTTACGTAGATTGCATATTCATGCTTGCCATAAGTTAAAAGACATCACATGGGTCACCAACCTTCCATGCCTTGCTTTGCTGGACCTAAACAAATGTGATAGCTTGCAAGAGGTCGTGAGTGCCGAAAAAGCCGAATTTGAAGGGAAAAGCGAGCTACAAGATTCTACATTCAAAAGCCTAGAGCGATTAATATTGTGGAATTGCCCTATGTTATACAGCATATATCCTCGGCTTCTGCCTTTCCCTTCTCTGGAATTAATTGAAATCGGGCATTGTCCTGCGCTGAAGAAGCTCCCTCTCGACCTGCAAGCGGCAAGCAATAGCAAACTAAAGATAAAAGTCTTCGAATTTTGAAACTTCCATTTCTATTGGGCTTGTAATGACACTGATGATGAGTCCAAACGCTTGTTTCAGAATGTGATTTTTGTTGTGATCTCGAAAAGTTTTGATTTGGGTAAATTCCAAAGCAGCATAGCAGTACAATTCGGCTAATCCAATTTGCAAGGAAATATGGAAGCTGACTCAAACATATCTTCGATCAGTTGGCGAAGAGAGGTTTCCTACTCCTATTGGATGACATATGGGAAGAACTTGATTTAAGATCAATTGGCATCCCACTTCATCATCCAGATGATCAGACGCAATTGAAACAAACATTTGTGTTCACGACACGATTGCATAATGTGTGCGTTGGAATGAATACAACAATAACAGAGAAGGTAAATTGCTTGGACAAAGAAGAGGCTTGAATAATGTTTAAGCAGATGGTAGGGGAGACAATACTGTCCAATACAAGAATCAAGAGGCTTGCTAAGGAAGTAGCCGAGGAGTGCGATGGATTGCCTTTAGCACTCAAAGTTATCGGAAGAGCCATGTCTATCAAGAATTCACCGGGAGAGTGGCAACATGCACTTCAACTCTCAGGAGATCGAAAGGTAGCATCATTCTCGACAACGAGGACAAGGTTTTCCGTACTTCGAAATTCACATATGATAATTTGCAAACGAAAAATTTCAGAAGTGCTTCTTTTGTTGTGCTATGTGGCTAGAGGATTATGAAATAAGAACAGAAAATCTCTACAGATGTTGTATTGAAAAAGGGTTGATCGAAAAGTTTGAAGATATTATAGAAGCTTATAATCAAGGTGATGTCATCATCTGTTATCTAGAGAATGCATGTCTAGAAGAATTAGTAAAAAATAGTTTTTTTCTCTTATTCATTCTCAAAGAAAGAGTTACAATATATATAAGAATACAAAAAATTTAAATTAAGAAGGATATCTAATATCTAAATTAGGAAAGAAATCTAACTAAATATTTTAACATAATACTATGAAAGAAAATATTTCAACATTCCACCTCAAATTAGTGCATAAATATTATATATGGCCAATTTGTCTAAAAATTTTGAGAATATGTATTTTGAAACTGCTTTGGTAAGAATGTCGGCCAGTTGATCTTCCGATCGAATCTTAGACAATTTCAGAATTTTTTCATCCAACTTCTCCTTAATAAAGAACCTGTCTACCTCAACGTGTTTTGTGCGATCATATTGGATTACATTATGTGCTATATCACATGCTGCTTTGTTATCACAGTATAATCGAATCGATCGCTTAGGTGCAAAGCATAAATCTTTCAGAATGAGTCTCAATCATAATGCTTCATAAGTCTAAGTGCTAAACCTCTAAATTCAGCTTCTGCATTTGAGCGTACTATAATATTTTATTTTTTACTTCTCCATATAACTAGATTACTACCTACAAAGATAAAGTAAGCTGAAGTGGACCATTTATCATCAATTGCTTTTGCCCAGTCAAATCAGTATATACATCTATATTTTGATAATCCATATTTTTTTATGAATAAAATTCTCTTTCCAGGAGCAGATTTTAAATATCTCAAAATGCGCACCATTGTATTCATATGCTGCTCTCCAGGATTATGCATAAATTGGCTGACAATGCTCAATACATATGCAAGATCAGTTCTTATATGTGCCAGGTACATCAACCTTCCTACTAGTCTTTGATATCTTCTTTTGTTAGCTGGTACCTGATTAGCCTCAATACTCAACTTTATACCTTCTTCTACTGGTGTATCAAATGGTTGACAAGCAGGTATATCGGTTTCCTTTAAAACGTCTAAAGCATACTTTCGTTGAGATAGAAAGATTCTTTTAGTAGATCGGGACACTTCGATCCCAAAAAAGTATTTCAAAGGACCAAGATCTTTCATTTCAAACTCTTTAGATAAGTAATCTTGCAATGCTTTCATTTTTTTCGAATTATTTTCTATAATAACCATGTCATCTACATATACAATAAGTGCAGTGATTTTGCCATACACTTTTTCAGAAATAAAGTGTGATCTGAATTGCTCTTATGGTACTTAAGTGCTATCATAGACTTTGTGAATCTTTCAAACCATGCTCTTGGACATTGTTTTAATCCATAAATGAATTTTTTTAGTCTACACACTTTTTTCTGTGGACTTCTAATGAGTTACATCCTAATGGAAGATCCATATAGACCTCTTAAGTCAATTTACCATGTAGAAAGGCGTTCTTCACATCAAATTATTACAATGGCCAATCTAAATTTACATCTAAAGATAATAAGCCTCGAACTATGTTAATTTTAGCTACAAGTGCAAAAGTGTCTGTGTAATCGATTCCGTAGGTTTGAGTGTACACTTTTGCCACCAACCTTGATTTGAAACATTCGATTGTATCATGCGTTTTATACTTCACAGTATATATCTATCGGCATCCAACTGTGGTCTTTTCTAGAGGGAGATCAACAAGTTCCCAAGTTTTATTCTTTTGTAAAAACTTCATCTCTTTATTTATGATTTCTTTCCACCTTGGATCATTTAAGACTTCATGCACACTATTAGGAATAGATATAATAGGTAATTGATTTACAAATGACAGATTTGATTCTGGCAGCCGATGGTTAGATACAAAATGACTCATGGGGTATTTGATTTTAATAGAAAGTTTAGGTTCATATGTATGCTTAGGAATACCTCTGTTATGACGGTGTGATAACAATTGTTAATTCTCCTGTAAGATTAACTTAAGAAGGGAGGGGTGAATTGAGTTAGTCAATAAAAATTTTCGTCAATTTTAGTTATCTTATTAACAGCAAATTTACAGCCAGCTGTATCAATTTTGTAACCTGCAAATAGAGAGAGTTAGAGTGTTTGATGATTTATGTAAATAGGGTAGTACTCAGGATATTTAACGTGGTTCGGCAAAACCCCTTTGCCTACATCCACGGTCGCTCTATGACCACAGCCAAAGCTTCACTAAACCTTTAATAAGCTACATATACACCAAGAGCAAAGTGCTTCACCAAACACACTTACTTTTACCGGGTTTCTTCACCAAGACAACCCCTAGCAGTCTACTGGACACACCTGTCCCTCTGGCTGATATACTAGTTCTATTACAAGGTCTAAAAACTTTCACCAAGCTCCACCTGAGCTTCCTTTCCGGTGCCCGCAACACCACCTTCACAAGGTCAGTAAAAGATTACAAAAAAAATAAACAGAAATTGAGCACAAGATCTATCTCATGATGATTAAGTGTTCATGAAGTGTTTCTAATAAGATAATCAGAGAGCTTGTTGAGAGAGATTTCTTCAGTGTGATCGGCAACAATATTTTTATTGCTTGAGTGGAGTTGTTGATTTCTTATATGTTTTTATTTTTGCTTGTGTTCTCTCTACTCCTTCTTTGTTGCTCTGTCTCCCTTCTTATAGTGTTTCGTCTCTGTGTAGGAACCGGTGAAGAACGTTGCCGTTGGCACTCTTTTTTATTGGTGGTTCTTCATGTCAAAGAGGGAGCAGTTTTGCTCAGCGGTTAATCAACCGCTTCCTCAATTGCTTTCGGCTGTCTTTGCGCAATATCTCCATGGCATTAAATGCATTGTAAAAATTTGAATTTGCCGCCAGTGGTTTTGAACTTGATTTAGCTAAGTTGCTGTCTAAAATAGAATAGCTGATTTGGCTTGTCCATATTTAATGCATCCCAAGTTGACTGCTTGATTTGATTAAAGATCATGACTTGTATAATGTGCTTTCTTCCCTTGATTATTGAGCTTTTCCTTTCTGTGAAATCGAAGATGATTTTTGCTCGTTGTAGATCTTCTATTTGAATTGCTTTAGTGCGTTGTGAGTTCAGAAAATTTTTGAAGCAAGGAAAGTTTTGTTGCTGTTGAACCCAAAGCTCTATTTCGATACAGAGAAGTCTTCTTATGCTTCAGTGGTCAAGTAGTTTACTGTAATGTGACTATGGAATTCTCTGTTCCGTATGCTGTTTAATTTGTAGTAGCATAACAGTCGGTTGCATAATGGCTGTTATTGTCTACCGTAAATAAAGTGATCTTTGTTTTTCTAATCCTACAGAAGTTGATTTCAGATTATTAGTCTAATATAAATCATAGTTCTTAATTCTTTATTATCATCAAAATTATCTTTATAGTTCCAACAACTGTCTTCTGAATGGTTCAGACATTAGATTAAGGATATCCTCAGCAGTCGATTGGTTTGGTATATCTGTTGATTGTGGAGCGAGGAATTTTGGATAAGGTGAAATTGGTGCCATACATTCAGTTTCTAAGTGTTCACACTGTCTCACCAATCAAATCCTCGTTAATTAGTTCTGATAGAGAGTTGTCGCCATTATTGTCCACTGCTTTATAGGCAAATTCAGACAATTCATTTTCTTCTGAAGAATGAGACTCATAATCTAAAATCTGAACTTCTTTAGAATTCTCCCCCTGAAGTTCAGACTCAGCAGAAAAATACAGTGTATATTCATGAAAGACAACATTCATTGCGATAAACATACACTGAGTTGGAGGATGATAACACCGATATCTTTTTTGAAATGCAGCATATCTAAAAAATAAACATCTCAACGCTCGAAGACTCAACTTGTTACGCTGGTGATGGTGAAGATGTACAAACGCTACACAGCCAAAGATACGGTGGGGCAAGTTCGAAACTGCCGTTGCAACAACTGTTTCCAAAAAGGATGCAAATGGTGTTTTAAAATCTGTAAAACTCGACGGTTACCCCAATTGATAAAATATGCTGCAGGAGGTAGTGCTTCTCCCGAATAAGTTAACGGCATATGAGCATCTATCCACAAGGCACAAACCACTTTCAATAAGTGTCGATTCTTTCTTTCAGCAACTCCGTTTTGTTGGGGTGTATTAGAACATATAGTTTGATGAATTATCCCATGTGCTTGTAGATATTGCTGAAGTGCGGAACACTTATATTCTCCACAGTTATCACTGCGAAGAACTTGAATTTGTACATTGTTCTGAGTCTAAATCATTTTATGAAACTTTTGAAACAAGTAGCTCACTTCATCTTTAGACTTTATCAAATAAAGCCATATCATTCTGGTACAGTCATCAATAAAAGTAACAAACTATCGCGATCCACCTAATGTAGTAACTTTAGATGGACCCAAAATATCAGAATGTATTATCAAAAAAGACAGTGGACTTTTATTCAAAAATAACGGAAAAGAAGTACGATGACTTTCTGCCAGTTTACAAACATCACATTGAAAATTAGAAACATCAAGGTTTGCAAATAAATTAAAAAATAATTATTTTAGATAACCAATAAAAGCATGCCCCAACTGTCGATGCCATAATAAAATTTCTGATTTCATCTTCTCACCCTTTAACCAATCCACTATCAAAGCTTGATGCAGCTTATCTGAACTCTTTGGCACTAAATTCAAATAATACAACTGCCTTCGCTTAGTACTATAACTAATCGTCTGCTTTGTTTGATGTCCTTAAACACATAGGATTCATGCTAAAAAATTACAATACAAGATAATATTTTGATATTTGAGAGATAGATAAAAGATTATAATCTAAGGATAGAACAACTAAAATTGAATCTAAACTCAAATTATTAGGAGGGATATAGACCATTCACCAATAACAGAGTTCAAATTACTAGTGGCAGTTGAAACAAAATTTTGTGAGGAGGACTTAAGGGTTAAGACATGTCTAGAATCAAACGTCATATGATATGTAGCACCAGAATCAATTATCCATGTACTATTAAAAACAGGTGTAGAAGTATGTAAAATTTTACCTCTATTGTCTGCGGCAGCTACTAATGCTGAGCTCTTTGTAGTACCATCATCGTCCTCTATCTTTGTCTCAACAACTGTAACAATATGGCCATTTTTAAAACATCGCTTCTGCTGGTTAGGACTATGATCCCACCATTCTGGATATCTAATAAGTTCAAAGCACTTCATTTTAGTATGGCCAGATTTATTACAATGAGTGCATTTGGAGGTCGATTTTTGTGCAGTCTTAGAATTTGTCGACTTTGTACTATCATGCCGATGTCGTACCATCATAGAGAAAGCTTCAGAATTTTCAAAATCACTTTTCATAATAGAGCGACGTACCGCCTCACGACGAATAAACGAATAACATTTTTCTAAATCTGGAACTGGTTCTTTACGAAGGATCTCTCCATGAATCTGTTCAAAATCATTATCCAAACCAGCAAAAAATATGTGCACTCTCAGTCGCTCAATGAACTTCTATATACCAAAATATCATCAGGATCTTGCATGACCACCCTACCACGATGATCTAATTCTCGAATTTCGGTCAATTCTCCATAATATTCAGAAATAGATTTTCCATTTTGTTTAGCAGTAAACGTTTTTTGGTTCAAAGAGATACCTGTAGTTCATCACTGCCATCATAAAACGCTTTCGATAGAGCACTCCAAATCTCCCGAGCAGTAGGTAAGCGTAAATAACGTTTCATAATTTCTGAAGTCATGGACATGAATAGCTATCTCTTCACTTTCTGATTTTCAGCATACTAATTTTCATATCCAGCATCTGATTCATTAGGTAGTTTTGTCTTACCGCGTATATAAAAAAGTTTCTCTCTTTTAGCAATATGCATTTCCATCAACTGTACCAAATGTCGTAGTTGGACTCATTGAAAATAATTACTGAATTGAAAGCACCTTCAGATTGAACAATAACTGGAACAGTTGCCGACATGATTGCAGGACGGAGGCTGCGACGGAAGTCTATGCAATGAGAGCAAATCGGTGAGCAAGCGGCGGCGAGGATGAAATCCAAAGATGATGACTAGAAGAGCTTGCAGCAACAGCGAACCGAAGCAGCAGGTGATCAGCGGCGGTAGCAAGAGCGCGGCGGCGACTTGGAGCAGGGAGCGGCAGCACAACTAGGGCTTCAAGGATTTTTTTTTTTTTTTGATTGATCAATAGAGACTGTCAATTTGAGACAGCAATAACGGTCACCGGCAACAATCAATAGTTGTCCGATGACGTGATGATAATATGATAAAATTAAGTTTGGCTCTGGTACCAAGTAAGAAATAGATATTTTCTCTTATTCATTCTCAATGAAAGAGGTACAATATATATAGAATACAAAGAATCTAAATTAGAAAAGATATATAATATCTAAACTAGGAAAGAAAATATTTCAACAGAATTTGGGAAAGACGAGGAGGGTTCTAGGAAGGTGAAGCTTCATGATGTTATTCGAGATATGGCCATCTGGATAGCTTCACTTGTGGAATAGAGGAGAGAAGATGGATAATAAAAAATCATATCCGTGAAGATGAATCAGTAACCATAGACATAAGTATGGATATAGAGTGCGTGCATGTTTGGTCCAAAAGTGATCTGGAGCTCAAGATTCCAATTGATTGTTCAAGACTGACTATGCTTGTCATACTTAGTACAAGATTATCTAAGCTCATCATACCTGAAGGCTTCTTCGAACGAATTCCTTCACTTAAATACCTGGATCTGAGATATATCCCGAATTTACATTTAGAGGGATTTTAAGGGGAATTTATGTTCTGAATGAGCTGGAATACTTGAGGCTGGATTCTTGTTATTTCAATCTGCGTATCACCAATGGGCAATTGAAGAAACTCAAGTACTTATACTGTGGAGCTTCTTTCAATTGTGAAGAGTTAGATGTTATTGCAGAATTATCTATGCTACAAGTGCTTGATGTGTTTCCAGATGTTGAGATTGATCCCGCTCATCTTGAGGAACTAAAACTAACAAACCTGAAAGCTCTTTCCATGAGAGTTCGTTCTGTTGAAACACTTCAGGTACTTGAGTACTACAACATGCACTGTGTTATGCTAGCAGAATGCATGGTTTAAAGTTCTTCAAATGAAACAACTCGGACCTGACATGGGATTGTGCCTTCGACATTTGGAGATATGGAATAGCAATCTGTTGGAGGTGTTGATAGTGGATGGTTCACGCACCCTTGAGAATTTGGAAGAGCTTAGTCTTCCAAATTTCGTACGGATATGTTGGAAGGGAGCTAAACCAAGCCGGAGTCATCTCGTGAGTTTGCAAATTCTGCATATTGAGGAGTGCAATAAGTTAAAAGATATCATGTGTCACCAACCTTCCATGCCTTGCTATGTTGCACCTAAAATCATGCGATAGTTTGCAAGAAGTTGTGAGTGCCGAAATACAATTTGAAGGAGAAAGCGAGCTACAAGACTCTATATTCAAAAGCCTAGAGAGATTAATCCTGGAGAGGTGCCCTAAGTTGAGCGGCATATGTCCTCGCCCTCTGCCTTTCATCAATCGAAATCATGAAATGCCGGAGCTGAAAAAGCTCTCTCTCGACCAGCAAACGGCAAATAATAGCAAACTAAACGTAAAAGCCTTTGAATATTGAAACTTTCATTTCTATTGGCTTGTAATAACATCTTATGCTTACAGTTCGAGTCAAGAGTGTATTTTATTTCTTTATTTAAATGCTACATAGTTGTAATGTGATTTTGGGTGATATATTTGAAATGAGCATTTATAGTAGTTCCATCATTTTTAAAGAAAACTACATTTTATCTCGCTGGTGGAGGTACTATAAAATTTAGTAGTGATATAACTAGCATAAATATATTTTTTCCTGTAAGGATTCTGTTGGTCAAACCTACACAACCAACTCAAGAGGGGAGGGGTGAATTGAGTTGGTAGCTAAAAAATTTAATCTAGTATTCGTATATAAACAGAGCTGATTTCCTACAAAATAGCGACAGTATAGTCGACTGGACGTAAACAAATTCTCTCTATTTAACGTTCTCTGTTTAGTTCAAGTGCAAGCAATATAAAAAATTATTCAAAACACAAACACATAGAATTTACGTGGTTCGGCAAATAAATTTGCCTACGTCCACGACTACTCTTTTGTCAAAAGTGAATTTTACTAATTCTTATCAAGTTGCTACAATACCAAGTAATATGTTTAGGCAAACACCATTACTTTAACCGGTTCTCTCTTCAAGATAAACCACCAATAATCTACTAAACTCACAAGTCTCTCTGGCTGCTATAAGACAAGCCTTACCCAAGGCCTTGTGCAAAGTACGTAGCTGTTTACAAGATTAGCACAACCGAGAAGGCTTAACCAAACCCTTCTCAACGAATATGTTTGTTACAAACAATTTTCAAGTACAGGATCTCTCTCACTGAATTGAATTTAAACTTAGTAAAGCAAAGAGAGGATCAAAGAAATGCTAAAGATATATCTAGATAAACCTCAGGCAGTGAGGTTGAGTGAGAGATATTTCTGCTCTATTTAAGCTTTTTCTTATGTAGGTGACTCTGTTTTTCTTTTGCTCTGTAGTGTCTCTCACTTCATTTATTTTTCTCTTCTTCTACCTCTTATATTTTCTCTTCTCTGGCTGTTGAGATTTCTAATCTCCTAACGGTAAGAATTCTCCCGTTCTCTCTCGTGTGTCTGCTACAGTAGTGCCAGCTTGTATTTGTATCCCACTGTCAGCCGAGTTCAATCAATTAGGTATTCAACGGTTGGATCTTGATGGAAGTAACTAGAATATCAACTAGATCTTCTAGCTAATATTTAAATCTCAATTATTCTACTGGTATAGCTTAATTTGATCTTTCTTTTATAGCAATCAATGAGCTTGTCGGCAATTCAATTTTCCCGCTTGCTTCTCCCTTTTCTTCTATAATGTATTTTTCTTCGTTGCAGTGGCACCTAATATGAAGATGATGATCTGATCAAGTAATTGGAATGGCTCAAGTTCAACTTCGAATTTTTGTTCTCAGTTCATCGACCAGTCAGATGATGTTCCCTAGAGTATTCATTTGCTCAATATGGTTTTAGGTTAACTTGCTTACTGTGAGCTGCAAATCAATGACTTGATTTTTCAGTGAAGAATGCTAATGATTTGAAGTCTATTATCATCTGAGTGTTCCAGTAAAATCAGCTCTGATATGCATTGGATTCCATCTTGTGAATCTTGTATGACAGCATTTTGTAAAGTTTTCTTCTGTCAGCTTCATTTGTTTAGATCATTTTGTGTAGTACTATAGTAGATCAAGTGTATGTATACTCCTTGTAACTGGAAATCGAAATTCAGTTTCTGAATTCAAATCTGGTATACTGACAAACTAGTTCTGATGGTACTTTAGCATTGTGTTCTTGACATTCATTTGTTGTGATTTGTTACTTACTTGATGTGCAATGATAGTGAATATGATGTTCTATAGATCCTCAAAAATTGTCTTCAAATAAATGAGAAAATTTTGATCAAACTTAATCTGAAAGTTGACTCCAATGTTCTGATTTTCTGCAATGTATGTTTTTTTAATTTCTTCCAATCTTCCACAAATTTTCCAAAGCTGTGTCGATCATAATTTGATGAACTCTTTAGCCAATCTTGTTCTGTGCATGTTGTTCTAGCTCTGGTAAAAATATCTTGCTCAAGCTGAATTTGCATTACGATCGAATCTGCCTCTGAAATCTATAACTTGATCATTTTCACTCGATTCAGGATCAGCAGTAATCTAGTCGACTGTTCTTGTGAGACTTCTCTGTTCTGCTCTCTGTCCTATTCTCTGTTCTGCTGTCCAACACTTAATTGATTTTCGTCTTGCGCCTGAAGTAGAGTCTCCTATAAAGCAGCTGGCTGGACTATAACTATTTATTTGGAAGAATTTATACTTTCGATTCTACATATTTTAGTTTAAATTATTAGTCTACCTAACTCATAAATTATAATTTTTAATATTTATTATCATCAAAATCAGTCTTGATATTCTAACAGATTCTGTGAAGGAGGTAGGTTAAGATTATATAAGTTTTTCAAAGGATGATGTTTCAATTTCAGAGAGACTTCACCTCATGTGTTAACTAAATTGAACAGATTTTTCTTAAAGGAAATATGATGACTGTTGAAAACGAATGTCAACAAAAATTTTTGTTCTTTGTTGTAATTGAGAAACTAGTTATGCAATTGGTTACCTTAAACTTCACAATTACTGAGGGAGTGGGTTCGCTACAAGAAAGACGGATGTCGCTAGTGCTGTGTCCTGACTCTCAATTTAAAACGCATCTTCTTCTTTCAACTAATAACTTTGGCGTGAAGTGTCAAAAGCAATGGTAAAAATTAGGACCTAATTAAGGTGCATGTTTGGTGATCTTCTTCCTTCTTAGAATACTATGTAGTTAGTGGCTAGTGATTAGTGAAAGTTCAATTACATCAAAATTTTCTTCTTATAACAACTGAATAAATTATTGGATACGTAAAGTCGCATTGCATACAGCATTAAAAATACAACACATACAGAAATTGCAGCTCAAACGAGCTGGAAATCCGATTCGGGCCGGGCGGGCTCGACCTGGCCCCTAAAAGCGGCACGAATCAGTCCGACGGTTGCCGCGGTTGAGGAAGACCGCCGCAATCAGGTGACTGCTGTAGCGATCAGAGAGCATTGGGATAGGTGAGCCAATCGGAATTGCGATAATTGGTGCGGCGAAGATGATCGTGAGAGAAGATCCGACAGCTGCGGCTAGGAGCTCGTATTCGGGCGTGGCGAGCTGATCTAGTGGCAGAAGAGAAGAGCGGACATAGACACTGGCAACAACGAAGAGGAGTTACGCAGATCTGCAAAGACGGAGCTGACATGTAGCGGAGCGGAGACGGCAAGATCGAGTGCGTGAGCACGGGCGCGGCAGTTGCGAACGCGCGAGCACCGGTTAGTAACACGAACATTCCAAGAAACGAAGCAAAGCTTCTAATCAGAGCTATTGCACCTTTCGGTGACATATTCTCAATTGAATTCTGCGTTAAAAAACCATGGGAGAAGCTTCCATTTTTCTTTCTTTAAGAAGAACTACCAGCTCCAATTGATAAAATTGGAGCTGCGTCTGTTCCAAATCAAAATAAGGGAAATTTGTCTGAATTGCGCTGGCTAGGTAATCCAACCTCAAAATGCAACAAGAAGACCCAATATATGCACAACTATAAACTATTGGCTTATCTTTAATAAGTATGGGTTCAGTTTAGTTTTTCATTTCCATTTAAAAGAGATAAGATCAAATATTAAATTGTGTCTTCTAGTTTCCATGAACCTTCCTGCAAGCATTAAAAAAAGAAAATGAAATTGCAACGAATTGAAAAATATATATATATAATAAAATTGATAATAATAGTTAAAAATAATTTTATATTTAATAGTTATATATATATATATATATATATATATATAAAAATTATAAGAGTTTAACAAATAAATTTAATCAATATAGAACTAAACTAATACTAAACGGGCCAAAATAAAATAAGCTAATATTCATACGCCTACCTAATCTAACACGCCCCTTCAAACTCAAGAAAGATCAAAGAATATGAGTTAGCCCAATAATATATGAAATCTCGGTGCGCGTTTCTCCTCTTCAGCCGGTGAATTTGATTTGTATCTCTTGATTGATTTTATTATTTTGTTGACAAGGTCAAGGTGTTAATTAGTCTAGTTATCGGTCAGCGTGTTGGTCTTTTTTGAATGAGTGTGTGTGAGATCAAGTTAGATTTTGAGACATTATTGTAGCACGGCTTTTTATATTTTATTTAGCATTTATATAGTCGACTGCTATTTTTTATTTGTGTCTTCTGATTTAGTTGGGTGATTTCTACATCTCCATTCTTCAGTGTGCCTTCTTTTATAAAATAGCTGGCTATATTGCAACTGTATTATACTGGTATTGGTAGATTCTTATTATGTTTATTTTAATAGGTGAGACTCAATCATTGGTATTTTATAAACAATAATAGGAGTCCCAACAGTAAGATATGAAAGTCAATGGTAGGTATCGTAGCTACTCTTCCTATTCATCTATTTCCTCTCTCCTTGTGCCGGAAAAAGACAAGTCAACAAGATGCCGGTGTTCTCGCCATTCTCCTACATGTACTGAGCTGAACCAACAACAACAGCAACAACAAAAGAAATGGACTAACAAAATTACCTAGTTACAACAGTTTGTTATGAAGTTATCAGGGAGAAGGAATAAATAATCAAATTAATCCCTGTTATGAAATGCACGGAAAACCAGTGGTTGGATGTATGCCATCACTGCTGCAACTGCAGATGCATATTGGGAGAAGGGAGAGACACCCAACCCAACCTCAATTCAACAAGTTTGTCTTGTGAACTTTCGTCAAGAAGACCCATATATGCACAACTATTGGCTTATCTTTAATTAGTATGGGTCGCTTTAGTTTTTCATTTCCATTTAAAACAGAAAAAGATCAAATATTAAATTGTGTCTTCTAGCTTCCATGAACCTTCCTGCAATCATAAAAATATTTTTTGGCAGAAAGGCTTAGAAAAGAAAATGAAATGAACAGCTTTTGTCTTCTCGTATGCTAAAGGGATCGAATAATAAAATATGAAGAATGACAATAGAAGAACACATTTTCTTTCATTTCCAAACTTAGATCTCTGTAATAATGGATGGATGTTGTATGCCGTGCCTCACTCCCTGCTGCAACTGCATCAAAGATCCTCTCGTTGCAAGGCATGTTGCATATATCGTCTACACCAACAAAAAGCTCAAGCACGCTGATGATGAAGTGAAAGATCTCGAGAGCAAAAAAGCTGATCTTGAGAGACAGATCAATGTAGCTAAACGTAAAGGGAAGGAGCCTGCCGAGGAAGCCTTACGGCTGATTGCAAGAGTTAGTGTTATCTTTCCCCCACTCTTTCATGGACTTTTTATAGTTTGTATTAAGCTTGGTTACTAGTGATTAAGCTGGATCTAAATATTTTTATTAAAATAATCATACGTTCTAGTTTTGGTGAAACATGTGACAGAAATGAAAGAACATCTTCGCCAAACAAACGAGAAATTCTCTAAGAGAAGATGCTTTCCTGGAGGGCAATTCTTGAATTGTGTATCGCGCTACAAAACTGGCAGAAAAGCTTCAATTCTTGCAAAAGATTGCGCAAGACTAAAAGAGGAAATGGGTAAGCTCGGAAAAGTCGCCACAACACCACCTCTTAACTCTGGTATGGTGATGCAATCAGAACCAGCATCGTTCGATTCCCAATTAAGTTGGATCTTTCCCTTCTCCAGGAATAATCCAAGTATAAGTAATGCACATAGAAATAGTAGAAGTCGTCAGTGCCAAATAATGTAAATTTGAAGGGGAAAGCGAGCAACAGGACTCTACATTCAAAAGCCTAGAGAGATTAATTCTGGAGAGGTGCCCTAAGTCGAGCAGCATATATCCTCGCCCTCTGCCGTTCCCTTCTCTTGAATCATTCGAAAGCATGGAATGCCAGAGCTGAAGAAGTTTCCTCTCGACCCGCATACGACAAATAATAGCAAGCTAAAGCTAAAGGTAAAAGGCTTGGAACATTGAAACTTTCATTTCTGTTGTCTGTTTTGCTTGTAATAACATCTTGTAATTTAAGTTGACAGTGTATTTTAATTTCTTCATGGCAATGCTACATATTTGTAATGTGATTTTGGTGATATTTGAAATGAGCGTTTATAGTAATTCCATTTCCTTTAAAGGAAACAACATTTTATCTCGTTGGTGGAGCCATTATAAACGTGACTAGTGATAGACATTTTTAAGTCAACGATTCTGTGGAAGAGGTAGGCTAAGATTATTTAAGTTTTCAAAGAATGATGTTTCAATCATTTTCGGATCGCGTTAACATCACGTATTACCGAGTTTCGGTTCACGAATCTTGCTAGAAGTTTTAAAACGGCTCCATCCACCCAAACCACCGTCATCACCTTGCGAGCTTAGTATGAAAACTTTTGATCCAAATTGAAAACTTTTTGTGTTGTTTCCTTCCTTCACCTTCGTCATCTATTTGAAATGATCTTTTCTGATTTGTTTCATGGTTGATTGATTGATTTATTGATTTCTAGCCAGAAATGATCTCCAGAAGATGAAGTTATAAGGTTTCCGCATATCCAGTTCATTCATTAATCCATTCATAAAATGAGAGAGAGAGAGAGAGAAAAAAGAAAAATATGAATTCAATCATGTAAATCCATATCAATATTGAAAGAAATAATTAAAATAGAAATTACATAAATTGCTTAAGTCTTCTAAAGTTTGTCTCATGGTAACAAAGGACAAAAGGGAAACGAATCAAGTCGATGATTATGTTGTTTTACCAGCATTGGTGGAGTTGACCATTTAGATGATTGCTGTATGAAATATTAAAAAAAGATACCATCAAATGAATTTGTAAAAAGAGAAGAGACTTCACCTGAGATGTGTTAACCAAATTGAACAGATTTTTCTTAAAGAAAATATGATAATTTGTTGAAAACGAATGGCAACAAATCTTCTTTTTACTTTGTTGCAACTGAGAAACTCGGCACTAGTTAAGTAATTGGTTACCTATAACTTCTTAGTTACAGTCAACTGGTTACCAATCTTTAATTTTAAAACTATGTTTAAATGATTAGTTCACTTATAAATCATAATGTTTTAATCTTTTAATCATCAAAATTATTGTAGGAATTGTTATAATTTTTAAAAACAATTACGCATAGAAAATATGTAAACATTATTTTAGAAAGGTAATTAAATATAAAATAAAATATCAATTTTCTCAAAAAATATTAAATGTTAAATGAGTTATCTCCCGTACGACGATGCCACACGTTGCTTACATTCATTCCCTGCATGCTCACACGCATGCACAAAGCAATATGTTAGCATCAACATCTAGATCTCACGAGACATAAACAAGAAGTTTGAGGGACTATTTCATTACTTTTTTACAAAATAATTTTTTATTTTATATTTTTAACATATATTTTATAAAAAAATTATTTAAAAATTGAATAATTTTATATAATAAATTATTTTTATTTTTTATTATTATTTTTTATATTAAAATAATATATTTATTAAAATAAAATAAAAAAATTTTTATTTTAAATTTTTTTTTTCATGAGCACTGTCAAACTTACAAAGCACATCCTCTTTCTTTTGCTATCTTGGGTTTTCATTTACTTGAATTCTTTTCTTCTTGTTTGATTCAAAATTGATAAGCCCTCGACCACTAAAAGAAGCAAAGTGAGAACAGCAATGCCTCCTTTGCTACTAAAACCCATTGAAATTCAGGGAATTAAGTGACGGAAGAACAAACGGTGAACAGTGTTTTACTACTACGTGCATTGCACAAATCCTGAATCCAATCTCTAAATTGGCAACAAACAAGACGGCAGACTGAAAGTTAATTGCAATGGTATATAATAATAATCGGGCACTTGATATTTTAGGCAAAAGCTATGTCTCCTGTCGTCCTTAAGACAACATTGTAAGATTGAAGTTATGGGACACGCCAATAATTCAGTAATCATCGGAGAGGGAGCGAATAATCAAGTCTATGTATGAACTTAGTTTTAGACAAGCTCTGAAGTGCATGGAAAGGAAAGCATGGTTATAGTCCTCGGATCAGTGCTGTAATCATGACTCATCTTTGAACAATGAGAGACAATGCGTCGGCGGAACCCCAAATGCCTAGCGCTTCAATCCATGGCAGGGAAACAAAAAAGTAACGGATGCGAGTCTTCCAAAAATCACAATTTTGTTTGGCCTGTCACTATATTGCTGATTGCTGTAAGAAAAGGAAAGAAATTGGTTTCTTTTTTCAACTTACTTGTTGAAGGAAAGAAGAAATGAAAGTCCATTGGTGTTCTAGTACTCTTCTGCATGTATATCTAAATTAACAACAACGACAGTACAGTTGAACTTCTGTGTTCTTGACCAAGCAAATTGAATTGACAAATAACAACAACAAAATTAAATGAAAGTCAATTACTTGGCCTAGATCAATGGATCAGATAAAAAATTTCTCTCAACATAAATTATTATCAATTGAAAGTAACTATATCCCCTTAGTACGTTGCTTTAGGGAATAAAGATTAGATATAAAAGTCAAATGGTATTCTAGCTACTCTTCTCATCATCTCTTACCTCTCGCCTTCATGTAGACTCATTCAACCATAGCAACGACAACAGAAGAACACATTTTCTTTCATTTCCAAACTTAGATCTCTGTAACAATGGATGGGTGTTGTATGCCATGCCTCAATCCCTGCTGCAACTGCATAAAAGATCCTTTCGTAGCAAGGCATGCTGCATATATCGGCTACACCAACGAAAAGCTCAAGCGCGCAGATGATGAAGTGAAAGATCTCGAGAGCAAAAAAGCTGATCTTGAGAAACAAATCAATGTAGCTAAACATAAAGGGAAGGAGCCTACCCAGGAAAGTTTACGGCTGATTGAAAGAGTTAGTGTTACCCTTATGCACTCTTGGATTTTACCATTAGCAAATGTAGTTCTAAATAACTTTGTTGTAGGTTACTAGTGGGTTAAGCTTGATGAAATATTTTTACAATGAAACTTACACGACTCGTTTTTTAATGATACAGGTGACAGAAACGAAAGAAGATCTGCGACAAACAAACAAGATATTCTGTAGGTGTGGATGCTTTCCTGGAGGGCAATTCTTGAATTGTGTATCGCGCTACAAAACTGGCAGAAAAGCATCAATTCTTGCGAAAGATTGTGCAAGACTGAAGGAGGAAATCGGTATGCTAGAAAAAGTCGCCACAACACCACCTCCTAGCCCTGGTAGGAAGATGCAATCAGAACCAACAGTGTTCGGTTCCCAAATAAGTTTGAACCTCGGAAAGATTTGTGATTTACTAAAAGATGATTATACAAAGACCATAGGAATTTGGGGGATGGGCGGTGTGGGAAAGACCACTCTTTTGAAAGCCATTAATGATCAAGTCCTTCGTCTCGACACTGATGATGAGTCTAAACGTTTGTTTCAGAATGTGATATTTGTTGTGGTTTCAAAAAATTTTAATTTGGGTGAAGTGCAAAGCAGCATAGCAAAACAGTTGGGTTTACCCAAAGAAGCTGATGGAAACACGATCTTCGACCATTTGAAGAAGAGAAGTTTCCTACTCCTCTTGGATGACATATGGAAAGAAATTGAGTTAAGATCAATCGGCATCCCGCTTCATCAGACTCAATCGAAACATAAAATTGTGTTCACGACGCGTTTGCACAATGTATGCATTGGAATGAATGCAACAATAACAGAGAAGGTATATTGCTTGGATAAAGAAGAGGCTTGGCAAATGTTTAAGCAGATGATAGGGAAAAGTATACTTTTTAATACAAGAATCAAGAGACTTGCGAAGGAAGTGGCCGAGGAGTGCGGTGGATTGCCTCTTGCACTCAAAGTTATTGGAAAAGCCATGTCTATCAAGAGTTCGCCGGGAGAGTGGCAGCATGCACTTTCAACTCTAAGGAGATCGAAAGGTAGCATCATTCTCGACAACGAGGACAACGTATTCCGTACTTTGAAATTCACATATGATAATTTGCAGAACGAAAAATTTCAGGAGTGCTTCTTATGCTGCGTCATGTGGCCAGAGGATTATCAAATACCAACAGAAGATCTCATCAGATGTTGGATTGGAAAAGGTTGATCAACCAGTTTGAAGACATTACAGAAGCTTATAATCAAGGTGATGACATCATCGGCTATTTAGAGAATGCATGCCTGGTAGAATCTGGAAAAAACGAGCGGTGTGATCGGATAGTAAAGGTTCATGATGTTATTCGAGACATGGCCATCTGGATAGCTTCCAAGTATGGAGAAGAGGAGAGAAGATGGATAATAGAAAATCGTACTTCTGAAGAGGAAACAGTAACCGTAGACATAGGAAAGGATGCAGAATGTGTATCTATTTGGTTGGCAAGTGTTCTAGAGCTCAAGGTTCCAATTGGTTGTTCAAGACTAACAGTGCTTTACTTGCATGGTGGGCTATCATCTAAGATTATAGTACCTGAAGGCTTCTTCAAACTAACGCCATCACTTAGATACTTGCATCTGGAAAATATTCAAGATTTGTATGATTTAGAGGCATTTTCTCAGGGAGTTTGCAATCTGAGTGAGCTGGAATACTTGAACCTGGACGTTGTCATTTCCAGTCAGATTATCATCGAGGGACAGTTGAAGAAACTCAAGTACTTGTACTATCATTGGGGTGCTTCTATCAGTCATGAAGAGTTGGATGCTATTGTAAGTTTACCTATGCTACAGGTGCTTGATGTGTATCCATTTGTTGAGATTGATCCCTCTCATCTTGAGAAATTAAAAGTGAGAAAGCTGAAAGCTCTTTCTATGAGAGTTTGCTCTATTGAAACACTTGAGCAACTTAAGTACTTCAACATGCATCGCCTTAGTATATACAAATTGGATGGTTTAAAGTCCCTCCAAATGAAACAACTCGGACGTGACATGGGGAGGTGCCTCCAATATTTACGAATAATGTTTTGCAATCAGTTGGAGGAGCTGATAGTGGATGATTCAGACACCGTTGACAATTTGGAAGTGCTTGATCTCGTAGATCTTCCAAAGTTCGAGCGAGTCTGGTGGAAGGGAGCCGGACCAAGCCAGAGTCGTCTTGAGAGTTTACGTAATTTGTACGTTGTTAATTGCTATGAGTTAAAAGATATCACATGGGTCACCAACCTTCAATGCCTTGCTATACTGTCCCTAATATTATGCGGTAGCTTGCAAGAGGTCGTGAGTGCCGAAAAAGCTGAATTTGAAGGGAAAAGCGAGCTACAAGACTCTACATTCCAAAACCTAGAGAGATTAGTCCTAGTGAGGTGCCCTAAGTTAAGCAGCATATATCCTCGGCTTCTGTCTTTCCCTTCTCTGGAATTACTTGAAATCGAGAATTGTATTGCGCTGAAGAAGCTCCCTCTCGACCTGCAAGCGGCCAATAATAGCAAACTAAAGATAAAAGGCTTCGAATATTGAAACTTTTGTTTCCATTGTGCCTGTAGTAGCAAACCAAAGTTGTTGAGTGTCCTTTTTAACTTCTTTACGACAATGTTGTGAATATTGAGTATAAATGGCACGAATTCAAACTCCAATTGTTAGACCTCTGAGGACTTAATCATAACTGGAGAACTAGCTCCTATATATAAACACCTCTTGCTCTAGCAAATAGATTCATGCTATTTTCAATACTAGTGTACTCCATTCAATTTCAAACTCGATCGATATGATCTATAAATCAGTCCCATTAACAATACAACTTCCGTATCAGATTATTTGACACAGTCGTGCATCTACATCTAAGAGAATTTAAACCAAATTACATGTTATAAATAAAAGCAAGTAAATGACAAAATGAATTAGGACAACCAAAAGTATATCCTTACTAGTTGTGAACGACAAAGATCTTTTAGATATTTTAGAATCCATCGTGACAAGCTGTTTCAGCGTTTTGCTGTATTCAGAAGGTTGCATTTTAATATGAGCTCAGTGAAAACAAATAGAGACTAAGCTCAGTGATAAACAAATGAGAGGATCAGAAAGAATGCCTAAAGAATTTAACTCAGTAAGCTCAGTTAGTTTCACTAATATGGCTTAATTTGATATTCTCTTACAGCATTTAATGAAGAAGCCGGCAAATTTAAATTTCCTAAGCGTGCTCTTCTCTTCTTTGTTTACGGTAGAATTTTCTTCTTCTATTCGTGTGACCCTAGTGAATGGATGAGTCTAAAATTAAGCGGCTAGGATGAATCTATCATCGACTTTGAATTTTCTTTCTGAAATCTTTGATCAGCCCGTAGGGTTCTTGCGGTGTGTTCCATGACGCGAGATTATTTTGGGTCAACTTGCTCTGTCATTTTTAAAAAGATTGCCTCTGACATGCAATGCTATGATTTTAGCTTGAAGATCTTTAAAGACTATGCAATTTCCATTTCTATGCTATGTTGTTGCAGTGAGATAGTGAATGGTGTATATGATTCTTTGCAATGCCATAAGTGATTTCTCCTTGTATGCGAATTACAAATATTGAATGTTAATTCAGTTCTGGATTGTCAGTGACGCATGTGCCTGATAGCTTCTTTATCATGTGCATATGATCTTCATTATTGTGCATTTGATTACTTCTTGATGCAGAATTATTGTTGCTATGATTGGAGAAGGCATGCATAATCAAAGTCCCTGGTTATACTCCTGGCATCAGTTTCATATTTGACAAGGAGAGATGATGTGTTGGCTGAACCACAAGCATTAATCCATGGTAGGGATCTTGTTGAAACAAAAATTTTGCAGTATGCAAGTCTTCCAAAAGTTACAATTGTTTTTGGTCTGTCACTTTATTGTGATTGTTGTAAGAAAAGGAAACAAATTGGTTTTTTTTTTCCACCTTACTTGTTGAAGGGAGAAAAGTAATGAAAGTCCATTGGTGTTCTACTCTTCTGCAAGTATATCTAAATTAACAACAACGACAGTACAGTTGAACTTCCGTGTTCTTGACAAAGCAAATTGAATTAACAACTAACAAAAACAAAATTAAATGAAAGTCAATTGCTTGGCCTAGATCAATGGATCAAATAAAAAAATTCTCTCAACATTAAATTATTATCAACTGAAACTAACCATATCCCCTTAGTTGCTGAAGGGAATAAAGATATGAAAGTCAAATGGTATTCTAGATACTCTTCTCATCATCTCTTTACTCTCGCTTTCATGTAGACACATTCAACAATAGCAACGACAATAGAAGAACACATTTTCTTTCATTTCCAAACTTGGATCTTGGTAACAATGGTTGGGTGTATTCCATGCCTCAATACCTGCTGCAACTGCATCAAAGATCCTCACGTTGCAAGGCATGCTGCATATATCGTCTACACCAACGAAAAGCTCAAGCGCGCGGATGATGAAGTGAAAGATCTAGAGAGCAAAAAAGCTGATCTTGAGAGACAGATCAATGTAGCTGAAGATCGAGGGAAGAAGCCTACCGAGGAAGCTTTACGGCTGATTGAAAGAGTTAGTGTTTACCCTTCTGCACTCTTGGAATTTACCATTAGCAAGTGCGGTAGTAAACAATTTTGTTGTAGATTATTAGTGGATTAAGCTTGATGAAAGATTTTATTTAAGGAAACTTAGACGCACTAGTTTTTGGTGAAACAGGTGACAGAAATGAAAGAAGATCTGCGACTAACAAACGAGAAATTCTCTCGGAGTGGATGCATTTCTGGAGGGCGATTCTTGAATTGTGTATCCCGTTACAAAACTAGCAGAAAAGCTTCAAATCTTGCGAAAGATTGTGCAAGACTGAAGGAGGAAATGGGTAAGCTAGAAAAAGTCGCCACAACACCACCTCCTAGCCCTGGTAGGAAGATGCAATCAGAACCAACAACATTTGGTACACAAATAAGTTCGAAACTCGAAAAGATTTGTGCTTTACTTAAAGATAATTGTACAAAGACTATAGGAATTTGGGGAATGGGCGGTGTGGGAAAGACCACTCTTTTGAAAGCCATTAATGACCAAGTCCTTCGTCTCCACACTGATGAGGACTCGAAACTCTTGTTTCAGAATGTGATATTTGTTGTGGTTTCAAAAAATTTTAATTTGGGTGAAGTGCAAAGCAGCATAGCAAAACAGTTGGGCTTACCCAAAGAAGCTGATGGAAACACTATCTTCGATCAGTTGGCGAAGAGAAGTTTCCTACTCCTCTTGGATGACATATGGGAAGAAATTGATTTAAGATCAATCGGCATCCCACTTCATCACTTAGTTGATCAGACTCAATTGAAACAAAAAGTTGCTTTCACGACACGATTGCGAGAAGTGTGCGTTGGAATGAATGCAACAATAACAGAGAAGGTAAATGCTTGGACAAAGAAGAGGCTTGGCAAATGTTTAAGCAGATGGTAGGGGAGACGATACTGTCCAATCCAAGAATCGAGAAGCTTGCGAAGGAAGTGGCCTAGGAGTGCGATGGATTGCCTCTCGCACTCAAAGTTATCGGAAGAGCCATGTCTATCAAGAATTCACCGGGAGAGTGGCAGCATGCACTTTCAACTCTCAGGAGATCGAAAGGTAGCAGCATTCTCGACAACGAGGACAAGGAATTCCGTACTTTGAAATTCACATATGATAATTTGCAGAACGAAAAATTTCAGGAGTGCTTCTTGTGTTGCGTTATGTGGCCCGAAGATTATAAAATACGAACAAAAGATCTCTTCCGATGTTGGATTGGAAAAGGGTTGATCGACGAGTTCCAAGACATTATAGAAGCTTATAATCAAGGTGATGACATCATCGGCTATCTAGAGAATGCATGCCTGGTAGAATCTGGAAAAAACGAGCGGTGTGATCGGATAGTAAAGGTTCATGATGTTATTCGAGACATGGCCATCTTGATAGCTTCCAAGTGTGGAGAAGAGGAGAGAAGATGGATAACAGAAAATCATAGTTCTAAAGAGGAAACAGTAACCGTAGACATCGGGAAGGATGCAGAATGTGTATCTATTTGGTTCGGAGGTGATCTAGAACTCAAGGTTCCAATTGATTGTTCAAGACTAACTGTGCTTGACTTGCATGGTGTTTCAAGACTAACTGTACTTGAAGGCTTCTTCAAACGAATGCCATCTCTTAAATACTTGGCAGTATTTAACATAATGAACGATTTAGAGGCTTTTTCTGAGGAAATTTGCGATCTGAGTGAGCTGGAATACTTGCACATAAAAATTCTGTATGTCGATCTACTTATCATCGAGGGACAGTTGAAGAAACTCAAGTACCTATACAATAGTTCGCAGGATTCTTTAAGTTGTGAACAGTTGGATGCTATTGTAAGTTTACTTTGCTACAGGTGCTTGATGTGTTTCCAGGTACTGACATTGCTCCCGCTTATCTTGAGAAACTAAAAGTGAGAAAGCTGAAAGCTCTTTCTATGAGAGTTTGCTCTATTGAAACACTTGAGCAACTTAAGTACTTCAACATGCATCGTCTTTATATAGATAAATTAGATGGTTTAGAGTCCCTCCAAATGAAACAACTCGGACGTGACATGGGGAGGTGCCTCCAATATCTGGAGATAGAAACATGTGATGATTTGGAGAAGCTGATAGTGGATGGTTCAGACACCGTTGACAATTTGGAGGAGCTTCTTCTCGTAAATCTTCGAAAGTTCGAGCGAGTCTGGTTGAAGGGAGCTGGACCAAGCCAGAGTCGTCTTGAGAGTTTACATAATTTGTTCATTTATCAGTGCGATAAGTTAAAAGACATCACATGGGTCACCAACCTTCCATGCCTTGCTATGCTGGACCTATACGCATGTGATAGCTTGGAAGAGGTCGTGAGTGCCGAAAAAGCTGAATTTGAAGGGATAAGCAAGCTACAAGACTCTACATTCAAAAACCTCGAGAAATTAATCCTACATTTTTGCCCTAAGTTGAGCAGCATATATCCTCTGCTTCTGTCTTTCCCTTCTCTGGAATTAATTGAAATCAGCCATTGTCCTACACTGAAAAAGCTCCGTCTCGACCAGCAAGCGGCAAGTAATAGCGAACTAGCGATAATAGGCTTCGAATATTGAAACTTTCATTTCCATTGTGCCTGTAGTAGCAAACCAAAGTTGTTGGTGTCCTATTAACTTCTTTACGACAATGTTGAGAATATTGAATGGCATGTATTCAAATTCCAATTTGTTAGAACTCTGAGAACTAGCTCCTATATATAAACACCTCTTGCTCTAGCAAATGAATCTGGTAATCTGACAAGTGTATGAGCTCAAATTTTATCAAAGCCAAATCAAATCAACTCTTTTCCCGTCTCCTTGTTTTTTAGCAAACTTCACCTTCGCGAAAGTTCCTTCTCCGATCGTCCTCCCAACTTCGTACTTCACTACCATTCTCAAAACAACCCATCTGGCCTTGAAACCAAGATTCAAATTTTCGGTTTCTCCCTTAACCAAGAACCAATCTTTCTTACTCCTAGTAGACCATAAATTAAATCTTTCTGTGTGTAACATGGAAGATCTGAAGAAGAAGACGTAGGGAAATTTGGGATTTGATAAAAAAGGAATTTTCATATTCTTCGTAAAGAATTTTTTTTGCGCGCTCTGTTTTGTTTCTCTTAGGAGAGCATTTGAAATAGCTTTTTCATTATTTTTCAAAAAATATTTTTTATTTTATATTTTTTAATAAAATTTTTATGATATCGAATAAAATTTGACATAATATATAATTGTTTATTTTTATTTTTTGGTAAAAAATTTGAACTTATTTTTTAAAATAGAATAAAAATATTTATTATTTTAAAAATTTTTATTTTAAAAGTACTTCAAAATCGTTGGCTGAGAAAAAAAACTAAAATTTGATATATATAATATTTTACAATTTAAAACTATAAACATTCGTATCCGGCAAAAATTAGTCTTCTATTGTTTTCTTTCTTTCTGGATATTAACTTACATTTGATTAAGAAAATATTCTTTGTTGTTTAAAATCTTAATATATACAAAAATACCTTCCTATTGTTCTTAGAATTTGGACTAACAAATTAGTTCTTAAAAAATATCTTAGAAGATAAAAAAAAAATTTATCAAAAGGTAGGCCTTGAAATCTAAGATAGTTTTACACAAAATTCTATTCTAAGACAGTTTTACACAAAAGCCTTATTTATTTATCCATAAGTGATCTCTCTTAAATAATTTTTTTATCAAACATTCCCACAGATTTTGCTCTTATAAATTCAATTTTTATTAATCTATTTTCTAAAAAATTTAGTTTCAAAAACTTATTTTCAGATTCACTTATAGACAATTAAAACACACCCAAAAATTTCAAACGATGCAGCAGAGAGATTACCGCATTATAAAATTTTTGAATAACTTTTAAAAACTGTATATTGTATTATCATTCTCAAAAGAACTTTTAAATAATAGCGGAAGGGGTAGTGCAGTAAACGTTGGAATGCAACTGAGAATTACAAGCGCGTGTATTCGGGGGAGTTAGTATTGCGTTTTCCAAATATTTTTTTTAATTTTTAATTATATATTTTTAATATATATTTTATAAATATTTAAATATAAGAAAATTATATAATAAATTTTTTTATTATATATTATTATTTTTTTTTAAAAAAATAAAACTTATTTTTAAAAAAATATAAAAATATTTTTTATTTAAAAAAATTATTTTATAAATATTTTTAAACGTTTCTGCACTTTATTAAGGTAACTCACTTTTTCAATCACTTTCTAACAAGCAAATAGGCTCAAAACGGCTATGGCATATACAATGGAAGCCTAGCAGTTGAGTTTGTGTTGTTGAGCCACAAGATTGGAAGTGCACCGGTTCCACCAGTTTGGACCTTCGCTCTCCTCGTTCCTTCGGGAGCACATCTGATTGACTTCCCCAGTTTCTCAAGCCATTCTTGCTTTTATGAGAAGACATCATTGGTGAAGAATTTTTAGCCGCTTTGCCGCACCCCTTCCTCAACCGGGATTTCATTCTCCTCTTTGATGATAACGTAGTTGGTGATCTCGCCTTTTTTGTTGCATTTGCCTTTCTACGACTGCAGCCTATAAATGACAGGGTTTATTACTCGCCCAAGTGGTATATTAAGGATGTTAGAAGCAGGCAGCTGCACTCTGGAGCATTTGTTTTGAAGTTTGTCAATTTAGATTTCAGGTCATATTTTATGTTTTTATGGAATGGATGCCGGCTGCCCTCAAAATGTCTGGACTTGCATTAACTGAGCATGCCGTAAAGTTTATCGTTTGTTTACTTAGCTTTAAGTGATCCGAGGTGGTTTCCTTATATAAAAAATGATATGTTTTCTGATCAAAAAATTAGTTTTTAAGAGATTTTTTATATTATTTTTATAAATTTACTTTCATAAATTTTATTTTTGAACACCCACTCTTTAATAACTTATTTCTAGGAGTGGCTTAAATTGTCTCTCTGAGAAACTCGGCAAAATAGCCCCGTAACTTTGAGAGAAAAAGGTGCCTCCTCATAAGGGGTCGCAGTAGCCAAGCTCAAGTGACTGTTTACCAAAAACACAAGTTTTTGCAAAGTCGTAAGACCACAGATGGAGGCTAATGCCTGTCCCGTGCCGGAAGGAAAGAAGTTGGTGACCTGATGACAGGGGAGCCGGCAACCGAAGCCCCGGTGAATGGCGGTCGTAACTATAACGGTCCTGAGGTAGCGAAATTTCTTACCGAATAAGTTCCCACCCGCACTGAAGGCATAACGATCTGAATCTACCTACTATACTTGGGTATTATGGAAACGTTTAAAAATACTTATAATAAAATAATTTAATGAAACAAAAAATATGTTGAAGATTTTTCCGAGCATCATTAATGTGTTGTGACTTCAGCGCATCATCGGAAAGAGAGATAAGGATATGTTTGGAATTGCTTATCAATTTCAATAAGCTACTTTTTAATTCCAAAAAAATTATGTATAATTTTTAAAAATTTTTTAAAATACAGATAAAATATATTATAAAATAATTACATGTATAATTTAATATTTTAAAAAATTAATGAAATAATATATATAAAATCTTTTTTTTGAAAAAACTCTTTTTTAGTAAGTACTTCTAAAGTGAAGCTTACTACCTGCCCAAAGCAACAGATAAAGCAAGTCCTTGTTCCACGTTCACAGATAACATTCAAATAAGAAATTATTCACAGAGATTGGATGTTCTTCCAGATTTACTACAACATCTACGAAGGTCAGGCAGCAAGGCTATGATTTCCCTATGTTGGGGAGTCTGGGTTAGTAAACTAAGCAACTCACGAAAAGTGGCGTCCTCCAGTAAAACCCTTTGCCACCAAATTTATAAAGGTCGGCCACCTTCTGCACATCACCTTTCGATAGAAAAGCTCTGACGATTGCATTGCAAATCTGCAAATCTAGAGGACAACCGGTTCTCCTCATCACTTCCAACAAGTTGACAGCTTCATCCAGCAATCCTCCTTTAATATAGCCTTTATCATACTATCATAAGTGACCACGTCGGGCACTAATCCTCGATCAGTCATTGCCTTAAAGAGATCCCCTGCAGCTTGTATCTTGCCGGATCTGGACAGACCATTGATTAAAATGGTGTATGTAATAACATTAGGTTGCAAATTTGAAGAATTCATAACTTCAAACACTTTCAATGCCTCATCAACATTATGACACTCGAAGAGCCCATGTAACCTGACATTCCAAGTATGAAGACCAAGGCTAATACCTTTAGCTTGCATGTCACTAAAAAGTTTTTCCGCAGCTTGCTTGGGTTGATACAGTTTTACCCGTTCCAAAACAAGGAATTTCTGCTTGCTGTAATTTGTGACGCATGTTTTCATCAAATAATTTGGGTTTCCGTCCACAGTTTTGCAAGTTTTTGTGGAGATTTAGTATTCTGTGCTTCCTTGTTCTAAAAAGAATAGAACAGAGAAGAGTGAAAAAGTATGAATGAAAAAAAGTATCACTAGAATGTTTGGAAAGCTTATATAGGTACTTGATTATTACAACTTTTAAAAAGTTCAAAATGGGGAGTTCAAATCTTTATTTATAATATTCAATCTTTTTAATGAACCGTGTTGATTATTTTAAACGCAATGATAAAAAACGTTTTCCGATACATTTAGGAAATATTTACAAATACTTATTGAAAATAAGTTTTTCGAAAAAAAAATATTTTAAAAATTTTGAAAAATTAGTTTTATTTTTTTAATTAAAAAAATAATAAAATAATTAATACAAAAATTTTACAACATAAAATTTTTTTGTATTATTAAAATTTTTTAAAAAATTTTGTAAAATATTTTAAAAGCTTTATTAGGATTAACGAAATAAAAAATTGAAAAAAAAAAGCTCCGCCCACGTAGCTTTATACAAAATACGTAAAGATTCTAGAGCATTACATAAGTCTCTAGATGCACAGGACGCATTTAGCAATAATATTTTATTAAAACTTTAAAAAATATATAAATTTTATATATATTTATTTTTATTAATTTTTTAAATCAAAATAATAAAATTTATTTATCAAAATAAATTAAAAGTATTGGTATGGGCATAATAATAGTATAACAACTGTCGGAATCTAAAATAAATGAGTAATTAGCATTGCTTAATTTAGGCTTTTTAAAAGTAACGACAAATTGATGAATTTTTTCTAATATAACCAAACTTATTATTTATTATTGATAAAAATTCCATATATAATAATGAAACTCATGAAGAAGCAGCAGCTTTGTTGTTATGATTCACATGGAATGTATGAAACGAAGCTTCTCAGTCTATTTATGAAATTTTTATGAAAAAAACGTTTACAAATTGGGTCCCGATATCTTTTTAAAACGTGTTTCAAATATTGGTAATTGAATTTTATAAAAATAAATAAAAAATAAATTTTTTTGAAAAATAAAATGAAACTAAAATTTAGTATTTGTATTTTCAATAGTTTTTAAAAATGTATTAAAAATTAAAAAAATATAATTATATTAAAAGTATATAAATAAAAAAATTAAAATTAGAATTTCATATATAAAAATAGAGTTTTGAATCTTTTATATAATTGAAATATATGAACTGGCGAAAAAAGTAGAGCTACTGATGTTTGAAATATACATTTAGGGCGTGTTTTAAATGCCCGTAACTGAATTTCGTGAAAGTGAAAAGTATGATGTAGAGTTTTTTGAAAAATAAAATAAAAGTGGAGTTCAATATTTGTGTTTCAATAGATTTTGAAAGTATGTTGAAAATTGAAAGATATAATTGTATTGAAAAATATGTAAATAAGAAAGTTAGAACTGGAGTTCTGTATGTGGAAGTGGAGTTCTGAATTTTTTGTGTAATTAAAATATAGAAACTGTTCGGAACTCAAAATCTGATGGAAAAAAATAGAGTTACGGGCATTTCAAACACGCCCTTAGCATGTTTCCTCACATGTTATGAAAAATTCTTCTAAATTTAAATTTTGGTACCTAATTATGCAAAATAACAAAAATAAATATATAATACATAATGTATTATAGAATTGAAAAAAGTTTGGTCAAAGAAGTAATTAATAAGTTAAATTAATTAACGTAAAACAAAGTTTGTTTTGCTTAAAGTTCCATCAATAAATTCCTTCCATTACATTCCACCTGAAATCATTCAATCAAATAAAATCAATTTTTAATTAGAATTGTTATTGTTAGTTCAAGATTTCAAACAAAATAAAACAAATGGGAATGAATGAGAAAGCAACGACATCACAAAATGTTGTTTCATTTATTTTCTTCTTCGTTTCTTTCCAAGAAGAACCATCACGCAGTTTCAAGATTTTCATTGCTTTCTTCTTGAATTCAGAATTTCTCCAAGAAATCAAGAAACTGAGAGAGAGAGAGAGAGATTTCAGTATCTGTAAAGAGAAATCGATTGATCGATGAGGAAGAAATCGGCATCGGCGCCGCTGCTTCCAGGACTGTTGTCGGCTGCCGCGCATAAGAAGTTCCAGAAACAGTTCCTGGCCCTGGCGGTGCTCTGCGTCCTCTTCTGCGTCTCCGCGATACTCAAAATCCACTCCGGAGCTCTGTCGCCGTCGATTCACCCGGCCCTACGTGCCGCCACCGTGCTCCAGTCGGTCGAGCCCTTTGATGGAGTACCCAAGGTAGCCTTCTTGTTCTTGGTCAGGAGGAATGTTCCCCTCGATTTCCTGTGGCACACCTTCTTTCAGGTAACAATTGGTATATTTGAGTGGAAAGTTCCATTTTGGAACAAAAAGGAAGTTGTACAATTTCTCTTTTAGAAATTTCTTCAAGAATTGAAATTAGGGTAAAGTTATGGATCACGGATAATGTTTCATGAATTAAGTTATGTTCGTGGAAATTCTTATGCGTCACGGAAATTCTTACGAAGTGTAGACATGTTGAGTTTCTGTATAAATTTTGTTCTTGGAACAATAAAGTTCTATAATTTCTCTAGAAATAATTGTATGTAGATACCTATGAAACAAAAGTCTTGAACCTTATATGTATGCTGAATTTATTTATTATATTATCCGTGCTTAGTCGTTTCATTTTTTTGTTCTAGCTGTGTTGCAATAATGCCTTTATGATGTTTGATAGAATGCTGAGAAGGCAAAGTTCTCGATTCACGTACATTCGGAACCTGGTTTTGTTCTTGACAAGACAACAACCAGGTCGCACTTCTTTTATGGTCGGCAGCTTCGAAATAGCATCAAGGTTTGTGTTTCTGGGATTTGTCGAGTCTCAGTTATTGGGGAAACGAAGAGCACATTCTAAGATTAGTAGGATGATCTTTGATTGCAGGTAGCATGGGGGGAGGCAAGCATGATTGAAGCCGAACAGTTGCTGCTTAAAGCAGCCTTGCAGGATCCTGCTAACCAACGATTTGTTCTACTGTCGGATAGGTACATGATGAACTAATTGGGTAGTTTGGCACAATTCTGTAAGAATTTCAAGCATCTGCCTATGTTCCTATCAAATCTTTTCTGTGGGACTGTGGATTGCTCTTTGTATTAGTTGCATGCTCTACCTACTAGAGCATAGATAGTTGTATGGAGTTTTGGTTGTAAGGTACTTTAAAAGCTCTCTAGGATATTTATGAGATGCATGATGTGACATGTGAGTGCGGGCCGTACGCTCAGTGATACCAAATTGTCCTTAAACTTCCCAGGTCATTGTTTGGCGTCTCTTTAGAAATAGGAGAAGGATTATATAAGTTGTTAGGGATATGTATATAGTAACAGATACAAAAGTTTGTCTTTTTTGGCTGTTAATCATAATTTATCGCCTGCATTATCATTTAAACTGTTACTATTGTATTCTTCTTTTGGAATACTTTGAGAACTTTATATATTAAGCTAGGTGGAAGAAAGAGGGCTTCATTCATGTTGCCATAGGTTTTATCATATCTTCAACATCTTTTGTGAAAGATATCTCTTTTAGGCTCAGTGGTATTCCCTATGACATCATATCGCTCAAGATAAATTCCTTGAAGTGTTTCTTTGCTTCATTCTCATTGCTCCTGGTTTATTGCAATTAGGTGAATGTTTGACTTTATACTGCCAGATTCGGTATTTAATATGAAACTATATCTTGCAGCTGTGTTCCCCTTTACAACTTGAGCTATATATACAACTATGTCATGTCTTCTCCTAAAAGTTTTGTGGACAGGTAGTCTTCTCTATCCCTAGTTCAAATGTTTTTCCTTACTTCAAGATTAAACTAGACATGGTCTTTAAATCTGGTTTACTCTTTTAGCGGAGATTCGTTGCATTCAGAATTTTATTTCTATAATGATTAAGGCATTCGTTTGGCAATCCTGACTTAAACTTCCTGTTGTTTTGATGACTAGCTTTATTGATGCAAAAGAAGGTCGCTACAATATAAAAATGTCTCCTGTTATTCCAAAGGACAAGTGGAGGAAAGGATCCCAGGTAATTTTTAGTCTAAGTTCTAAAACTTCATCTTTGTACTTGCACAGGCTGCTTTCCATTTAATTTATATTAAACCTATTTTTGAATCTTCTGCAGTGGATGGTGTTAATTAGAGATCATGCAGAAGTTCTTGCAGCCGATGATCTTGTGTCTCCTGTATTTAAAAATTACTGCAAGGTAATTAAGATCTTCAATTTATTGAATTCCTTTTATTTGAAGGTGGCATCCAGCTCATTTGAATTTCTTAGCGCATATTTTGATACAACAATCTCTTCCTTTAATTTTGATAGATCTTGAATAAAAATAGATGAGCCGATGTCGTCTCGGGCATCTGTCGTTGAGGGATTAGAATCTTTTTTATCCCTGAGTTCCTTGATTTTTGCCTGTAATTCGTACATATTCTTTCCATATAAGAACTAGTATTAATATTATGAATATGATTAGGACAACATCATGTCACTTGTTTAGCTGTTATATTTTGATTCTAGTTCTATGGATAGTAAAGGGGAGTTGGTTACTATGTCAGTCTCTGTAAGATGTTGATAAGTCTATACTGATGTAAGTTTACTTGTCATAGTGCAGAGAAGACCGGCTGTAGATGCTGAACGGAAACGTATTTTGGTGAGTTGCCTTATCACATAAAGCATATGGTAGACTTTGCTCTTTCTTATGTGAGGCTCTTTCAGCTACTATCTCTATCTATTTTTGTTTTTCTTAGAGAAGCTGTAAAGAAAGGTTGTAAGTGCTGCTATATTGAAGAGAATAGCCAAATATATTATGAAAACAAAATGAGTATATACTTCATCACTTCAAGTTAAGACGTGCACTATTCATCTTGCTTTATCTCCTTTGATACATCTGCATGATTGGTTGTTTTCAGTATATAAGTTGATTAGTATCTCATTTCTACTTACCATAATTTGGCAGAAACGATTTATGCAGACGGCACACAACTGCATCCCGGATGAGCATTATGTGCAGACCTTACTTTCTGTAAGATTCCTGTATGGCTCAGCCTTTTTTTTTTTGTGTGTGTATGTGCGCGGGTGTATGTGCTTGCACATATGTGTGTTTTTGGTTCAATTATCCTAATTGTCTCATAGGTACATCATGGACTTATATAAATTCATGATCCTTGTTTTAATCTTTATTCTGCTAACTTTGCCCTCTAGATGAGTGAACTTGAAGATGAATTGGAGAGGAGAACATTGACATATACTGCTTGGAAACAATCCAAAAATCACATGGATACACACACTTGGCATCCTTTCACATTTGAATACCCTGACGCAAGTCCTGAGCACATTAAGGAAATAAAGGTGAGCTCTCTTGTTTTTGTAGCCATACAATTTCTTGCAAACATTGGCGTCTTGTGTGACAAATTTTCTTTATACGTATCAATTATTCCATACTCTACCCAACATTCCAATACAGTTAGCAACACTGATATGTATGTCCACTTTGTCTAATGCTGAGTTGTGCGGACAATTCATACTTGCTATATCTAACATTGTGGTTGCTCTGTCATTATTGCTATTGTTGTTTGTTAGTGAGGAGGGAGACATTCTTAATAATCTAATGGATATTGTACTGACTACTGTCTGCTGCGTACATCTACCTTTGAATAAGATTATCAGCCTGCACGAAATGGGATTGGGTGCACATCTACCCTTAGTATCCTGACAAATTGGCTAGGCCTAGGTTACTTGTAGTTAGTTTCTTCTTCTTCCTTAGGAACTCCTAGATTCCTTGCTTGCATCCTGGGGTTTCACTTTTGCAAGGCCAAACTCTAGTTGCTTTCCCTGGCTAATAATGCCATCTTTGTCTGCTGGGAGCATCTTGTGGAAGCTTTTGCAAGAAGAACTTCATTATGATGGCAAATTTACAATTGCTGATAGGTGGCAATCAATCATGTGCTCAGGTGGATCTCTTACATAATTTAGCTATCAACTATTGTTCTTAGGGTGCTTTTTCCTTTTGCAGGACATTAACCATGTCTACTATGAGACCGAGTACCGCACGGAGTGGTGTCAGAGCAATGCGATATTCGTGCCTTGCTTTCTGTTTGCTAGGAAGTTTTCCCCTGATGCTGGACTTCGTCTTCTGAATTTAGGGTTGGTCGGTCCTTATGATCCTGCTTCATTATCGCTGCACAAATGAGCCAACACGACCGCTGAAAATTCAACCTTCAGCATCACACATGTTCCAACTGGGAGTTCCCTGTTTCGAAACCAGATCAAGTTTGTGACATCCATCTCCAAGCGACCTTGTACAGAATCTTACAACTTGGACAAAAAAGAGAGTAGGCTGAAAACCTCAATTAGTCTAACAAAATTAACATCTTAGAAAGTTTCTCCCAAAAGAAATATGTATTAAATATATCTCGGGGAACTGGCTTTTTGTTGAACTGGTGGTTCATGTTTAATATACAGAACCTTCACTATGATTATATATAGAGAGAGAGGGTTGGCAAAGAATGTTTTCCGTTTTCTGCTAGCCAAGTTGTTGGTATGTGGGAATGTGTTTTCTCTTGTACAAGAATACAAATGTGTACGTTTCCAACAAAATGCAAGATAGCTGTGTTTTCTAGTTGCATTAGCTGAAGCAGGGGAATTTGTTTAAGTCCATCTTTGGCATGACTTTTAGAGAGTGTTTATAGACTTTTGAAGCCCAAAAAAAATTCCTGCATAGAGCACAGTGCTTTAAAACTTTTTTTATATGATAATTACACGTACAAAAAAAATTTCAAAAAATTCATAAAAACCTATCAAAACTATATCATTATTTTTATCTAAAGGCTCTACTTTTACAGCTATCTCAAACGGTTTTATGAGTCCTAGACATGCAGGTTTAGGTCGTAGTTTACTTGCGTAAAAGTAAATTTCACTTTTGTAAAAATAAAATTTGGTAACAACTGAAGTTCGATCTAACTAAAATTCGAGTGTGTAATGAAACATGTAAAATATAGTTTAGAACTAAATTTTGATAAAAATGAGATTTAGTGAGAAAGCGAAAATAAAATTCGAAATGATAATTAAAACACATAAAATAATTTCACTCAAAATGTAAAAAAAGTAGAGTTTTTTTTGCAATTAAGTGGTGTGTGGAAATACTTTCAACTCTTTCTTATTCTAATTTTTTATTCATATTTTTCATCAATTTTTTTACAATATTCTAAAATATATTTTTAAAAATTTAAAAAGTATAACAAAACTTTTATTTCATAAAATTTTATTATTACTTAATCTTTATATATTTTTAAAATAATAAAACTAAATTTTTTTTTCTAAAATATTTAACATATCATTCATTTTAGAAAATTTTATTTTCAAAATATGGTTCAGGTTCAGGTGGACCCCCACCCGCCTTTGTCGCACTTGGCAACTCCGGTTGCTATTGCTACAGCTACACTCTAAATGGGCCTTCTTTGGTGGGCTCACTATTTGACATAAATAAAATTCTGATGTACAAATAATTAGATTAAAGAACTATTAATACACAATTGTCACCTGTTAGCTTGAATCGTCGACTTCGAAACATTCGGTCAGAAGGTGTTGCTCTTCCATGAAAGAATTGAAAATAATCAGTTGTCCAAAGCTTGAAATTCTACCGAAGGAGGATCGCCACCTTCTGGAGTCGAACTGCGGTATTTGGAATTGCCCGGGGCTGAACTACTGCTGCTCTGCAAATTGGGTTCCTTACTCTGTGCGGTAATTGTAGCAGCTAGGTTGTTAATGGTTTACTAGACAGTTGAACTTGTCAGTTGCTCGTTTAGGAATCCGGCTTTCATCGAGTTGCTATTGATCTGTTCATTCAGTCGAGAGCTAATCGACAATTGATAGCACCAGATTCCTATAAGAAAATGTGGAAGATTCTCTGTTTTCAAGTGTCATTAACATTTTGAATTTAAACTTCACGAATTTCTCCTATAATTTTATCACGCAAAATCAAACTCGCAATCCTTGAAACAAATCAATCAAATTCGACTAGAAAAGAAGAGAATCAGAAACTGAAATCAAACTCCAAAATTTACCTTTGGAACGAATGCATCCAATGTAGAGTCGAGTTCTCCTGAGAAATGCTGAACGAACGTTGGATGGGCGAAGCTCCGACCATCATCACGTCGTTTACCTCCGCCCACGAAGCAGAAGATAAACGCCCAGTAGTTCAAGTGGCTGATGACCAACGCGCACAGGTTAGAAATCCGGCAGCCGTCGGTCGAACCATGATCGCCGTCCCCACTGCTCGCGTCTAGCGCACGTAAAAAAGAACAGATACGCAAAGTTAAATGGGCTTTCACAGTTGTCCTCTTATGTGGACTTAGTTATGGGCTTAGCAGCCCAACAGAATTTCCGATATAAATAACAGTTAGCGTTACCTGTTTTTCTCAAAAAGTATCATTTTTACAAAAAGAAAAAATTACTGAACAACAAAAAACTGCCATGTTGTTGATTAAAAGTTCTATTAGGATATTATTTATTAATGTAAAGTTTATGGCCGAATCAATCTAATTCTTAGTCGGTCTATTCTTTTAGGGCGTGTTTCAAATGCCCGTAATTGAGTTTCGTGAAAGTGAAAAATAGAAAATAAAATTTTCTAAAAATTGAAGTAAAAGTAGAGTTCAGTATTTGTGTTTCAATAGATTTTAAAAAAATATTAAAAATTAAAAGATATAATTATATTGGAAAGTGTGTAAATAAAAAAGTTAAAATTAGAGTTCTGTATATAAAAGTAAAGTTTTATGTTTCTTATATTATTGAAACATATTAATTTTTCGGAACTCAAAATCTGGCGAAAGAAAGTGAAATTACATGCGTTTAAAACACGCCTTTAGCCCAATAAACTAAACATTCAGATCAAGCTTAATGGGCCTATACGAAGGCTCAATAAAGAAAGCCCAGAAACTAGTCCAAATCTGATTATCTGACTCGTGGCTTTGTTGTTGTGGTTGTTATAAAACTAACTTCTTTCGATTCTCTGACTTCTTTATTTTTCCCTTTTTCTTTATTTCGACTTCAAGAATTGAACCGATCGATCAATTGATTGAAGTGAATCTCAATTAGAGATCTAAAAGCTTCGGTGAGTAAGTTCTCTCGATTTCTTTTGATTGATTTGTGTTTTTTCGTCTGTTGAAATGATTGGAATTTGTTATATTTGTGGTTTGAATTTTTTAAAAATAAATTTTATTTTGATTGAAAATTTTATTTCGCGTGGTATGTGGTGTTGATTTGAGTAGCGAATTTAGTAGATAGTTTGAATTCTTCAGATAGCTGATTGGTGGGTTGGGGAACTTCAAGATTGGATCTTTATTTTTTGCTGATTCAGTCAGGGTTTGTTAGAATTTTTTAAGAAATTTTGTTGGTTGAAATGTTTATTTGGTCGGTTTGTGGTGTTAATTTGAGTTGGGAGTGTAACAGAAATTTGGAATTTTTTCAGATAGCTAATTGCTGGAATTGGGATCTTCAAGATTGCATCTTGTCTTTTCACAATTGAAATAGGTTTGGTTTAGATGCCGGCCCACCACAGAAATGTAAGTTGTTTCTTCTCAAATTTACTGATTTTTATTGAAAACAGTTGGGCGTTTTTATTGGGTTAGATTTGCTATTATGTTAATAGTTGAGATGAAGTTGTATTGATGTATTGTTGGTTGTTTCATAGGGGTACGGTTTGAGTAATGAAGAATACGAAGACTTCGATGAGTATGAAGATGAAGAGGAAGAAGAAGAAGAGGAGCAGGAAGAGGAAGCAGGGCCCAATCCGGATGAGCAGCGGATTCTAGAATTAAGAGAAAAGCTAAAAGATCAGTTTAGGAAAAAGTTGAGAAGAAACAATGCAAAGGATCTTGGTCAGATTGGACAGTCGCAGGGAAAGAAAAAGGCGCCAAGCGATACGTGAGTTCATTTATTTTTCTGTGTACTTCGATAACTGTAGAAGGCCAAAGGCACTTATCAGATACATAAATTGCTTATTGTCAACTAGCCTAAGGATTTATTGCACCTTGATGTTTGTCATGCAATGCTGACAAAGTTGTCATATCTCGCCTTCGTTCTAAATATGTTGGTCATAAAGGATTTAAGTGGTTAAGTTATCTATGTTATTGGGTATGTTCATGTTAGTTGCTCCTCATGTATGGTTCAGAAAGAGAAAGTTTGCCCCTGGAATTGGCTGTTTGTTGACAATATTCATATTGCATAATTACATATCAGCTTATGTAACTTGTCAGAGAGATAGGAGAGCTTGATGGTGAATCAGATATTGGTACCTTTTGTGATCCAGGCTTTCTTATTTCTGGGGCCCCTCTTGGTTTAGGGTCTGCCTAAGCTTTGTAATTGTAATATTTAGGAAAAATTGTAAAGAGCCTCTTGCTTCAAGATATGTATTAACTTATTTGGGTTTGCACTTTATTATTTCACATGTTCATGTATAAGATCTCTCATTATGGGGAATCTTACATGAAATTTGTCCATGTACATGTTACAGATTTGGCTCTTTCTTTGGCCCTTCAAAACCAGTAATTGCTCAACGAGTTCTAGAAGCGAACCTCTCCCTAGAGCAAGCTCGGAATATGACATCAAAGACCTCGAGCGTTTCATCTGATGTATGTATCATTTCCCACTTGATTTTTGTTTGTGTTAGTCCTCTTTGTGTGTTTGACATAGCAATTTTCACTCAGAATAGAAGGCTACCTTTTGCCACCTCTACTGGGCCTAAGTTGCATATGGACCGGCAGCATCCTAAACCTGTTAATGAGGTCTTACTCACTTCGACCTTCTTCTTGTTTATCTTTCCTCCCTTTTTATATATTTTTTTTATTTTATTTACTTTGACTGTATCTTTAGCTCATCAGTGCAATTATTTTTGTCTGTGCAGGTGAAAAAGAAAGCACAAACCCTTAAGGACATGCGGGATTACTCGTTCCTGCTTTCCGATGATGCCGATATTCCTGATGCAGTAAAGGAGCAGCATTCAGCACCATCAAAAGCTGCAGTTCATAATCATGGTATGCTTCTACTGTTTGTCTTTTACACTTATTTGCACCGTTTAGGCACATTTTGTCCTTTCATGTAACTTACTTATACAGGTTTTCCTCATTCCTAATATGGAAGATGCCCACATAGATCGTAATCCGTTGAGGAGCAAGACACCATTAAGCAAGCCCCTGTCCAGTGGCCACAACAAGAAAAGCTCCACATATACAAATTGGCCTATGCAAGGAAAGGCTGTCCCGGGAAAAGCAGATTCCACGAGCAAATCCAAGCTACCTTCCACCAATCCAAGTAAAGTGCATGGTAGCAGTGTTGGAAATGGACCTGGGCGGCCTTCAGTTCATAAAGCTTTACCCTCCAAGGCTCCCCCTTCTCAGTCTGTAAATACAAATAGGATTCCTTCAACGGTCCAAACTCAGCATGTTTTGAAGAAGAAGCCTTTCTCAGTAAGGCCTCAAAGTGATCACAATATGAAGAATATGTCCTCATCAGTAAGGCCTCCGTCCTCCGCCCACATTCGGCATGTTGAACCGAAAGGAGTACCACATCCATCTGAAAAAGTGCAGCAGCGATCAAAACAGCCATTAGCTTCTTCCAGATCTCAGGTATGCTTGTTACAAGAACAGTTCTAGGCCAGAGATTTGATTTGATGCCTTTCCTATACTTTTTGTAAATGTAATTCTCATTTCCATCAAATTACATTTGATGAAGCCTCCTAAGCTTATCAGACATAAGCCTGAGGACTACCCAAAGAAAAAGGTAGTGCATAGGGAATTGGACGATGATTTGGAAGGTGATCAGAGTGAAGCTTTTTCAATGCTACGCAGCATGCTCGGCAAAAGGTTGGTATCTATTAGCGACTTCTGAACTTTCGATGACCCTGTTCTACTTTCCATGTGCCTTCAGCTCGTTACAATGACTCTGTATTTTTGCAATTGTATGTCAAATGGGGTTGTACCAAAATACTTTGATATGGACTGGTTTGTTTCTAGTAATATTTGGCTTAGTCTATCTAGGATCTAAGAATGCATAATGTACTTGGTCCCAATTCAGATGCATAAGCCACCTGGTCTATTGGTAGACGATGACCATGTTATATGCCATTTCCTCGCTCAGTAGATACCATATCATCCAACTTGTTTTGTCTAGGAAATATTATATTTCTCATACTTTTTCATCTTGTCTGCTTGATATCCTTTCCTTTTAGTAGTTTTATCATACTAATGAATGCAATTTTGTACATGCAGGTATGACCCTAGCAAATGGGCGGGGATGGACGATGATGACAGTGACATGGAAGTTGGTTTTGATACAATCCAGAATGAAGAAAGGAGAAGGTAAGTTGCTCAACATGAATCTACTGCTTTATTGGTCTAAACAATCTAATTAAATGTACAGCTTGTAGATAAGTATTTTGCAATCTGATTTCTTGCATTGTGGGCTTTTAAATGAACATTCGCACCTGCTTCGTCCTTGATCTTAATAAGTTGGGCATAAAGATGTAACTTGTGGTGAGGTGTGCTTAATTTATGTTTGCTAACATGATGTATTCTTTCAAATAGCTACATTGACAAAGAAAGATTTCAGTCTCTTCAGCCGTAAATAGATAACAATGATCTATCTAGTGTAACATTTGATACCAAGAAACTAAATCGTGTATATTGCGCAATTGGTTTACAAGATCCATGATGATTGCATAACATTACTACTCAAATCTTGGACGGAGGTTCCACTTTTGCTAAATGCTGCCATTATATGCTTGCAGTGCGAGGATTGCTAGAAAGGAAGATGAGGAGCAGCTACGCCTCATTGAGGAGGAAGAAAGACGTGAGAGAGAGCGAAGGAAAAAGAAGCAAAGGCTGCAATAACGGACCCCTGATCACTGTTTCCCTCAATGTGATGTTGAATCATTCCTCGCTTGCTCTCTCCACATCACTTGGGGAAGATGGAGAGGATGTAGATGGAGGAGGAGCAGTTGTTTTGTACTTTGTTTTCATTTATTTGTCCTTTTGTATTGGTAGACTATTCCATTCTCTGTTAGGCTTTTCAAAATTCTCAAAATCACTATGTTTGATATGTGTTGGAATATTTTCTACAAGTAGAAGGTGATGATTTAAACTGAAATAACTTTTCACTCTCTAGAATCACAGAAAGCATGGATCTGAACTGATCTCCATTTTTTCTTCGAATCTGCATATTATTTAGATCAATTTTTCTTTAACCAAACCCCCAACTAACTTTTATCAATTAAAATATGATTTTTCTGTAAAACAATTTGGTTAGAAAGAAATTTTAAATTAGATAATTTTTTTCTTGTTATAAATTATTATTATTTTAATTTTGTGGGAAATAAGCAATTTACAGACAGCAATGACATGAGGTATAAAACGTTAAAGCATTACGATTGGGCCTGATCTACAAGCCCACTTAAATGTCATTAGGCAAAAATTCGTTCTCTTTCATTTCCTTACTAGTTCGAATATCGGACGAATCCAATTTCAAAATCTTGTGCAAGAGAAAATTTTCAGAATGTGGGAAATTGAACTTTTCTCCCTCTGTCTCACTTCGCTGAAGAAGAAGCAATGGTAGATTCTGACGTGGCATCACCATGTCTTCGTTCGGTCGCGTTCAGGAAGATTCTTCAGTCGCCGGCATTCCAACTGGGATCTAACGACGACCAGCTCGAGCGCGCAGAAGCACGTGACGCCTCACGTGCCGCAGTGCGCCGGAAGTCTCTTACCGTTAATTTTAACGGAGGAGGAGCTCCGTTGCATGCTAACGGCGCTGCTGCGGGCGGCGGTGGAGATGATGATCTACTTGGGCGTGACCAGATCATGGAGCTATTCCATAACTGTATTCGTCTCGCCAGCGAGAATGTGAGATGCTTCAGTTCTTTTTTTTTTTTTTCTTTTTTGTGGCGGATAAAAGTTGGTCTTTCCAAATATTCGATTTTGAGAACTTGAGACCTTGTTGATTTTATGAAAGTTTGTTTCTTTTTGAAGATTAACAAAAAGCCCCAAAAAGAAAAGATCAAAAAATTTTTGCTAGATGGGAGTTTCTGATTTCTCCACTTGCAATATGTATGTATTTATAATATCATTTGATCAGGAGTTGTGGTCATTATCAGTTTTTACCTTTGGTTTGCTCCTTGTTACAGAAAATAAACCAGAAGAATAGATGGGAGCTTGGGCTGATTGACCACATCAAAGAGATTGTACATGCTGAAGAAGACATAGAGACCAACTTCCAAAAATTGGCTCTCAAAGCTCCTGTTGCTGTTGTTATTTATGAGTCGTGTCAATCTGTGGTACATCCCACCTGCTTTTTAAATTCATAACCTTGTTTGTTTAAGGCAAGCTGCACACTGGAGGCTGGGGTAAAGATCTATTCATTGAGAGTTGACTCGGTGCATTCTGAAGCATATAAGGTTCTTGGTGGAATGAATATAGTTGGACGGGAAGATGATAAAGGCAGGATATTCATCATCATGTTAATGCAGTCTTATTTGGTTGATTCGTGTAATCGTTAAAAGACAAAGAAATAATGGTCGTGTAAATACAAACTACATTCCTACTTTGGTGTTTATCAAAACCAAATTTGTAAAATGAGCATATTGTAAACTGTGATGGTCAGTTAAGTCAGCAGTTGCTGAAGTATACCTTCTTTTGATTTTTCTAAAGTCTTATATGCACAATAAGTGGTTAGTTTCAGCTTAGATATTTCATCAGAGATGGGTTATGTTTACTTCGTGATTGTTTTGCAACTCAGGATGCTTTTATTTGGAAATCCAGAAAATGTAGCTGATTTTGTCCAGAACAGCGCAGGTAATGTGGAAGGTTCTTCTAAGAGTGAGGTGCAAAGGAAGGTGAGCAACAGAGGCTCATGAATTTTATCAGTAAGAACTGATGAACGTTTTTGAATTTTATTTCTCCTAATACTGATTAGTTGATTACAGATATCACCTTCATCAACATTGGAATCCTCTTTTGACGCTCTCAATGTGAAGAAATTTTATGGTATACATTTATCACATCCTCTCTGGATATACAGTACGGAAATCTGGTTTTGCTTTGTCATCATGTTTGACTGCACCTTTTTTTTTCAGTGGCTTTCACTGTTGATCCTCTTTATCATCAGACTTCTGCACAATTTGATGAAGAGGGAGCCAAGGGTCTCCAGCTGAACAATCTTGGAGTTTACGGCCATTGTCGTGTACTTTTTAATTCTTTTGAGACTCCAGAAAACTGTGTTTTATGTGGACTACAGAACGATCAACCAGACACTATTGACCTCTCATTTGCTAAAGGTACTCAGAGACTATAGTTACCAACATTCATTATTCTCCAGTGTATGTGACTTTTAAAATGTATTGGCTGTTGCATGTGCTTCATTTTCCAGAATCAGTTGAGCAGATGATGGCAACTATTTCAAAAAGTACGGAAATTTCTCCAACCTTAAGAGAAATTATAAGCAGATTTGATGAAGATAACCACAGGCCAAGTGATACACAGTCTTCTGCAGGGCCAGACGTTTCTGGTATCTTCAATATGGATATGGGAGGTGATGCATTTGATGATATTGGAGGAGATTGGGATTTTGATCATGATCACATAAGTCCGTCGAATGATACCATAACCAGCTCTGACCAAAATTTTAAAGTTTATGAAGATGTATGCCTTATCTTCAAGATTAATTTACTTCTAGCAACTCTTTGCTGAAAGCTTGAGGATATTGCAGGAGATTGGAGCGTATACCTTCTATGAATCTACAACAGATGGCACTTTCAAGCATGTGGCTGGATTTTTTGTCTCTTGGCCTGGGATTAATGTCAAAATCAAATCCTTGGGCTGGCCCTGAACATTGGAAGTTCCAGAAAGCTAAGAGTATAGGAAATTGGATATTCCATCTGATGCTTCTACTTTGTTTAATTACTAATTTATTCTCCATGGCTCATTTCCAGGTTCCAAAAAGATTCTAGACCCTACCTGTGTATCACAAGTAGCAGCTTATAAGGTGAAAAGTAGAAAACAGGGGCTAGCACATATCGAATTAGCAAACTCCCCGGACAAGAGATGCCTGACATATTTGCTCCTCCTAGAAATCCTAAATATGCTTTTACCTGTTAATAGAGCTCATTGCAATGTTAGACTTCCCGAAGACTATCATTACAGACCTGAAAGGCTTGTCAAGTTGTTTCTTCTTCCCAATGTTTTGGTAAAAAAATAGAATGAATTGCTTCATCAGTTATCTATTGTGTGTTTTCTGTCTCTGTTTAACTGTATTTCGTTTGTGACCTTGGATGCTACGATAGGTGCAGTGTCTCATGAAGAGAGGAAAAAGATCTACTGGTAGGTGCTGATAGTGTTACTTAGAAACTTCTTTTTTGTGAAGTGGCATGAATTTCTGTCAGCTGCAACACTGCTTCTCCCACTCGTTCTTAGCTGAGAGCTACTTTTCAGAATATAAGAACAAGGCAACACATTATTTTCTGGCTTTATTGAGAATCATGGTATGTTTGTAGTAAATGTGGATCTTTCTATCGAGAAGAATGAGAGATTGTAGGACTTGTGCTCAAGATTTTCGAGTATCACTAGAATATAGCAATTCTTTTGAGCAAGAGAAAGATCCCATTTGTAAACTCTTCCATTTCTAATTTATTTTCTATTTCTTCTTTTGGACTATGAGAAAGGTTTTTTGCTAGCTTGCTGGATGTTCTATTCAATATGCTTTTAGTAGTTTATTTTTATGTTCATCTGTCTATGTGCTCTTTTGAATCCCTTGGACAGTGCCTGCAGCCTATGGACTACTTGATCATTTCTTTTAAAGCTTATTAGAGCGCATTTGGCTCAGCGTTTGATAAGCTGTTTTTTAACTTTTCTATTTTATATTTTTTAATATATATTTTATAAATATTTAAAAAATTTATTTAAAAATTTAAAAAATATAAAAAAATTTTACGTAATGAGATTTTTTTATTGCATATTTTTATTTTTTATAGAAGTAAAAAAATAAAATTTATTTTTTAAAAAAAACAAAAATATTTTTTATTTTAAAAAAATTTTATTTTATAATCAATTCTAAACGCTCCTAAGTAGTATGAGACTATTGGATTAAATTGTCATATGTCACCTTTTGAAAGGCTTTAAGTCATAACAAGCCTGTTACTTGTAACTTCTTAATAGGGTGGTAGCAGTGATGCAAAATGATAGCAATGGAACAAAATAATAGCAAAGAAAGTCAAGGAATCATTTGGATGCTACTTTCTTATCAATTTTGTCATAATGTGTATGTCTTTTGGTTTTTTCCTTAGGAACTAACTGAGAGAATCGCTTCAGCTCTCAAGCACTTATTTGGTAAAGGATTATGTGATTTTATCAATATATTGAAGTTGTCGAACCTGATATGGTGCTCTCGCCTTGTAGAACTTCTTTATAAATCATTTCGTCATAAGAACCAAATAAACACAAACTAATAGCGTTTTTATTTACTTTAGTTGAACAATTGTATAAACTCGAAGGTAGATGCTTTCAGTGCACTGTATCTTGTTCATATTCAAGTTTGATTCTCCTGTCAAATAGTCTTTCTTTAGGCTTACTTTCTAGCTTTTGATGTTTAATAAAATGAACCGAATGAATTCACAAGTTCTCAAGTCTCGTTTCCTATTGCACAGACAAATTATGCAATTCATTCACATTCTACTTATCTTTCATGGTATTATAGTTCATGTAGAATAGACTATATTAAGGAGACAAAAAATTAATAATAAATTATATAAAAAAATTTTCATCCATATTGATTCCCAAATACTATAATATTAGATATTTTAATAACATACTCATGCATGGTACGAGAACTATCAAATTTTATAATAATTAATATGTTCATAAGTGTTCCAGCAAGTGACTTATTAGCATTTTGGAACGCTCTTCTACAAACTTCATAAATAATATTTTAAGTATTAGCAAAAGTTGATTTAATGTATAAATATAAGCTTAGTCTATTTGATCTTTTTTAAACATTATGAAAAGATCTCTTTTCATTGCTGTTGTTATCAGTAATTAAGATCAGCTGATTTCTTTGTTAAAGGTGCTAAATTAAAATTCAGTACATTTTAAGTGAAACGGAATTTGTTTACACTACTCAGAAGAATTGAGTCTATTAAATAGTGATACAGATACATGTGAATACAAAGAGATTGGAATAGATGCTTGTAAATTAATGCTTTGATTTCAATCATAAATATATAATCAAATTCAAACAATTCATACAAATAATAAATGTATATTGATATTCTCCTTTGGATGAAACAACGACATACAAATACAAAGTATAATGATGCAAAAATAAAATTTGTAACTTATTTTGATAATTAAATATATTCAAATTAGATATATTTGCTATTTTTGAATATACTAAACAAATTTAATAGAATATATAAATCATCACATCATATTTATAAATGATAAAATGTACAACTCAACTTTGAGCGATTCTAAATGTGTTATAATTATGAACTTTAATTATCTATAATAAAATAAAATTTGTATAGAATATCATCTTTATTATATGCATCACATACTTATATATAATTGAATATATAAATCACATAATGTGAAATTTATAAGAACTTAAAATTTGGCCATCTTGGTGACTAACAAATTATCATCATGTGGATTCAAATTGATGTACAAACTCCATAATTTGAATTTACAAAAAAATCAAGATTTGACCTTTTGATCACTAACATATTATCATAAAGTAAATTTAAATTGTAAGAAACTTAAGATTTGACTACTTTAGTAACTAATAAACTATCATAATATAAATTCAAATAATGAGAATGATTTAAAGACATTCGAACAGTCAATGAAATTTATAATAATGCAGTGAAAAACATAACATCCCAAATACATAATTTTAGAATTTCATTATTGAGAGATAAAATAATTTTTAATGAAAAATTTTTGGTTTCTAAAACCTTGCTTTAGGACCAATTGATAGAAAATTTCTTAATTGTATGTAATGTCCAACTTACATAGATCATAATTTTAAGATTTAGAAACTAAATAATTTTTACAATAAATATTTAAACGAGAAAAAGTAAACATAACTTGATTCATAATGCTCCTTTTTAGTATTTAATAAAACTTGATTTCTCTCTCTTAATCTTCCCATAATTCTAAACAAAAACTTTATGTGATAAAAAATTATTTAGATTTTGAATAGAAGAAAAAAAACCATAGTTGTAAGAACCGGACCAGATATCGAACCGAAAAATTGTCCGGATCACGGTTCTTGAGTCAAACCGTCGGGTCAACCGATCGAACCGTCGGGTCAATAATATTAAAGTATTTTTAATTAATAATAACAATAATTACAGTAAGAAATCTATTACCAATAATACTACCAATAATAATAGCAATAGTAATCATAGCAAAAAATTAAAATATTTTTATTATAGCATTACTATCAACAACAACGGTAATAATAATCACAGCGAAAATTGAAATATTACCACCACCAATAACAATAATAACGACTAAAATTTATAATAAGAAATATTTAAATAAATTAGGAGATTAGAAAAAAATAAAATCATAAAATAGAGAAATCATAAAAGAGATATAACAAAATTTTTTAGGTATACATATTTGATTCTAAATATTTTACAATATAAAAATTTAATAATCACTAATAATTGATATTTATAAATAAGACATAAGCAATTATATTTTTACATTATCACATCCAAATACAAAATTTAAACTATATATTATTTTTCAATATAGGACTATTAATAATTATTTTTGTATTAAATATATCATCAATTTAAAAAATTTTAATTAATTTGTAAAAAAAAATTTTAATTAATTAAAAAAATTAATCCGGTTTAATCCGGGCGGGCGGGTCGACCGGATTGAAACGGATCAAACGGGTCAAGACGGGTCAAAATAGGTCGATTGCATAAACGGTCTTTTTATAAATTCGGACCAATTTACCGTCCGGATTGACGGTTTCCGGATAGGACGGGTCGGTCCGGATCTGCCAACTATGAAAAAAACCAAATACCATTTTTTTTTAAGAATCACAGTTCATTACCCATTAACTATCAAAACATATATAATATGTGACTCGTTGTATTCTGAAATATATCTCCTTTAATATGTAACTCTTTAACTTCAGTAACATTTATTACCCACTATCTTCAATAATAGATAATATATGCGACTCTTAAAATTTACCAATAGAATTTAACAAATTTAATTTATTAAACCAATTAAACCTTAACATATGAACAACATCCAACAAACCTAAATAATAATAAAAATATATAATAAAAAATCTAATTTTATAGAATTTTTTATACTTTCTAAATTTTAAATAATTTTTTAAATATTTATAAGATATATATTAAAAAAAAATAAAAAAAAAAAAAAAATGTTTGAAATCTCAAACGACCAAAATAAAGTTGCTCATAATATAATGAAAAAAAAAGTAAAAGATAAAAAAGTAGAGACTCTGACATTAAAAAGCATCTACCTTAGCAGCTAAGCTACCCACAGTGCACTATTGCTAGTCATCAGGGTAAGAAAAAGAAAAGCAATTGAATAAAGTTTAACTCGTAAGATAATAGGAGGAAGGTTCCAAAGTGTTTCTAAAATAATTCCTAGGAGATACAAGAAAGCAACACTCTTGAAACTTTACCAATTTATTAGCTTATTAATCAATCAAACAAAGACTTGTACTTCAAAATTCTCCATGGGGAGCATGATTAATTCTTCTTCTTCTCCAAGTCCGTCACCAGTTGCAGAGCTTGAAGAGCTGTTGAGCTACAAGTTCAATAATCTCATGCTGCTAGAAGAAGCACTGACGCACTCATCATGCCAAAAGAATTATTCTTACGAGCGTTTGGAGTTCTTGGGTGACGCCGCGCTATCTCTTGCGTTCAGCAACTACGTGCTCCACAAAATGCCTGGCTTTCAACCTAAGCAGCTCCACGATTGTCGGAAAGCGAATCTTAGTAACTGGAATCTTGCTAAGGGTGCTGCCAAACACGGGTTATTCCGGTTCCTCCGAGAAAATGCTCATCAACTCCGGGAACCGGTCAGTCGAGTTTCCTCAACTCTTTTACTGTAGAATTTCTTGCAGTAATGAAATTTCTTTCAACGATGGACATATGTATAGGTGGATCGATTTACTCTGGCGGTAATGAAAGAGATCGAAGGGGAAAACATGGATGATTACCGCGAAGGCGATGAACCCAAGGTTCTAGCGGATATGGTTGAGTCGATCGCTGCAGCTGTCTATCTTGATTCTAATAATAATCTCGATATTGTCTGGAAGGTCCTTTCGAATTCACAGACCATATGTATACTGTTTGTTGATTATTTTCTATTCTTCCGTCGTGAATGCTTTTGTATTTGCAGATTTTCGGTAAAATTCTTGAACCTTTGACATTGCCTGAGCTGGATATTTCACGCGTGCAAGTGAGCTACGGAGAAGGCGGAGAGATAGAGGAACCCATTCAGAGACTGAAGGAGTTGTGCGACAAGAACCATTGGCCTCTTCCGATTTACAGGTATGCAAGTTAGCTGCTGCTTGAAGTACAGTGAGCATGATTTTATTTTAAAAAAAAACGTGTCATTTGCTAGCAGCATTGAGAAAGATGGACCTGCTCATGAGATGAAGTTCACTTGTTCGGTTCGAGTGGAAGCTACGGACGAGACACTAACCTGTTTAGGAGATGTAAAGTCAAGAAAACGGGATGCGGAAAATTCTGCAGCTTCAAGGTTGTTAGAACTGAATCGACGATATTTGGATTAAGGCTGAGGTGTATCCAAATAATAAGACTAGAAAACTAGGAAGGACTGCTAACATAAGCACGACTGTTGCTTCTCCATTGTGTTAGGGACGGTTTTGTTATTGCTCGCGACGAATTTAAAATTTTTTTAAAAATCAATCGATAATAAAAAAATAAACTCAAATTTTTAAAAATATTATTTTTGAATTATTAATAATCAATGTAAGATAAAATTTTTTTTTTAACATAAATAGAGTTTTTTTTTAATAAATTGAACTGATACAAACTATGTATTCTGTAATAAATTAAATAAAATAAATAATTTATTCTGAAATAAAATAAATTATTTATTATAAAATATAGCGGATAATTATTTTTCAATAAAATAGATTATCTATTCTAAAATAAAATAAATTATTTTATCATAAAATAAAATAGACTATAAAAATTATAAATAAATATGAATAATAAAATTAAATTTAATCTATATAGTCATATTCTTCTGTTAGTATGTTACTAGGATTTTTTATCAGCTCTATTTATAGTGTAGTCGTACGTTGTAATTGGATTAGTCTCGAGTGCAGTAAAAATTTTATTATTTCTTCTATTAATTTTTGTCGTCTCTATCTCATCACTTTATATTATTAGTATCACAGCCGGTTAATAATTGATGAGAATAGAAAAATATTTGGGAATACTTTTGAAAAAAAAATTTTAAAACGAAAAATATTTTAATTTTTTTTTAAAAATAAGTATTACTTTTTTATCTCAAAAACATAATAATAAATAATATTAAATTTTATATCGTAAAATTTTTTATATTTTTAAATTTAAAAAAAAAACTGTATAATTTTTTTAAAAAATTATTAAAAAATATAATTTAAAAAATTAGAATAAAAAAGAATTTATAAATAATGCCAATTATACAATAAGTGAGCCCGTTACATTTGAGGATGAATAGTTTGCTTCAATTTATATCAAAGTTGAAATGCTCGGAATGGTGTTTCTGGTGTTCTCATTGTGTATGCGTGCTGCAAAACCCTTCAAAATGTGCACTTTTTGGACTTTGGAGAAGTTGGGATAATAATTAATGGAATGAATAGATTAGTGCGTGTTATAAATATTCGTAACTAAATTTTGTGAAAATAAAAATTAAGAAATAAAATTTTTTAAAAAATAAAATAAAAATAGAGTTCAGTATTTGTGTATCAATAGATTTTAAAAGTGTGTTGAAAATTAAAAGATATAATTATATTAGAAAGTGTGTAAATAAAAAAATTAGAATTAAAATTTCGTATATAAAAATAGAACTCTAAATTTTTTATGTAATTGAAATATATAAATTATTCGTAACTCAAAATTTAATCAAAAAAAGTTAAATTGCGTGCGTTTGAAACATGCCCTTACGAATGCACTAATTCGTGTACACCGTAAAATTCAACACTAAGGAAACACAAGTATCTAAAAATGAGCTTTCGGTAAATGAGCTAAATTTATGTATTTGCTTATATTTAAAAGTAACTATGAAAATAACTTTTTGTATCTAATTGTATTTGAAAGTGAATTTCAAAATAAGTTTTTTTATATAGAACGTGTTTACTTAAAGATAAATTTATTTATTAAAAATAAAATTAAAAATTTTAATAAAAAATAATATTTTATATTTATTTTATATTGTAAGTGAATTTTAAATTAAAATTTTTAATAAAAATAATTTATTTTAATTTTTAATTTATCTTTTATTAAAAGTAAATTTGAAAAAATAAATTTAATGGGTTGATAAATAAGCCCGTAACAAAGTGAGTTTCAGAAAAACTGATACACTCTCTAATTTGATTTTGATTACTTAAAAAAACTCAGTTCTTCCATTTCAATTCTAATCTTCATAAACTACTAATAATAACATCTATAAATACCACATATGAATTCAAACAACTCTAACTATAGCTAGTAGTTTAGTGATGATGTTAATGCAAAAACTGCTACTTAATATTTATCTTATGAAAAAATAAATGCAATTTCTTATTTAGTATGATCAATTTATGTATGTTATATTGTCTCAAATCATACAAACGAATAATACTCAAAATTGATGTGGGAGTCCCTATGGACTGGTTAAGTCGAACGCATTTGTGTAGTACGTTATATTGCAAATTCTGTTGTTGTTTTCTAGATATGTAGAGTGTTGTTCATGCTAAAATAGTTTTAGGTGGTTTCTATTGCAAACTTGTAATCATAAGAGAGATCGCTGAACGAGGCTGAAAACTAACAAAATGAAAGAACCGGCGGCGGAGAGCGGCGGCGGAGCTCCCGGGAAGCCACCAACGGTGGCGGCCGAGCAGAATCAAGTGAAGCATCTGTCTTGCACCAAGTGCTTCGATGCGCTTTGGTTCTGTTACTGTAATAATTTTTCTCTGCTTTTTATATCAAACCATAAAGTTTAATCTTGTTTATTTTTCTGCTGTTGTTGCTGCTTTTGCTTGATTTTTTGGTGCAAATGTGATTTTTATTGGCTTAATTATCTCATATTGGGAAAATAAAGAAAGCCCAGAATCCCAATTTGTGTCGATTATTGTTTTGTGCATGGGTTGTTTGTGAATTGGTACTTTGAAGAATAATGGATGGATGCGTGTTATTAGTTTTTTCAGGGTTCAATTATCATTACACTTGCATCAAGGACGAGCTAATCGAGCTGCCTACAGGAAAAGACTAGAAGAGATATTGTTTTCCTGTTGGCTATTGTTTCGTCACACTTGCTACCTGTTGGTTTGTTTATTAGGCTTGATTAAGTTAGATTTTGAAGGTCGTCGAGAGGGCTGTGGTCATCAGTCATCTGTCAGTGAGATGCAGGAATGTTTAGGGTGGACCAATTAGTTATATGATTTTTTGAGTAGGTAAGGAGTTGTGTAATTGGTGATAGTTCAAGTATTATAGAGTGTAACTTATAAGTTACAATTGGTCTCATCAAATTGGGATTTTTGTTCCTGCATTTGGGTGAAATGTTGATTTAGGATGCTTTGAAATACAATGTGCAATTTTGGATCCGATTTGGAGGATCAATACATGGGCATGCATGGAACTAAAACCCTAAAGTAGTATATCCGTCCAATCTGGTTGCTAAATATTTAGAATGAGAACAGTTTGGCCTTCAAAAGTTGTTGAGGTACATTTGAAGGAGTCTGACTTGCGAGCAAATTCCTTGAATTTCACCCTCTTATATACAACTTTAGACTCTGATTGACCGTTTGCTTGAATAGCGTATCATCTTTGACTGCCTCCTGAAAAAATATGGTTTTCCAATTGTTAGTTGCCTTGCTACCTCCATTCCTTCTTTTTTTCTTTTTATTTTTTTTCTTTGACAATTCTCTTTGATGCATATAGCATCCCCACAAGCATATGCACATATAAATGGCTTTGCCCTTTCCTTTAGGGACATCCTCCATGCGCATGTTTTTCATAGTGGTTCTTGTTCATACTTCATCCTTTCTTGGAGATTGTCAAGGATGTTATCAGGATGAAGATTATTATATTGACAAATAGCTCTTTCCCCTTCTTTTCGAAGTAATCTTACTTGTTAATCTTTAGCATTGCATATCATATGATAATATGTAATTAGAGTGATCGTTGTGCACTATTTGCAGCTCCATTTCACCAGATGCAACAGTACTATAGATGTGGAGAATTTGATAATTGCTTTGGGAAGTGGAATGCTCTTTTTGACTGCTTGAGCTTGAAAACTAAAAGATCTGCTGAAGTTCAGGTTAGCCAATCATCACTATCTCTATTATTAGATCATACAATGTTGTATATGATTTATTTCTTTTCTTTATTGATGATGCAAATGTTGTAAACTCCATATATCTCTTGTTTTTTTTTTCTTCAGTATATCAGCAAAGTAGTTTGCTGTTAGATAAAATAAATGTTTATTTCTTATCGTAGCAGTTCCTTTCTGAACACTTCATACCTGCTGGTTTTGCTATACCAGTGCTTATATAAGGCTTCATAATCACAATAAAGAAAGTTATGAAGCTTGCTTTAAACTCCAGACCATTCACTGTGTTTGAGAGAAATTAAAATTTTCACAAAAGTGAGATTATTGGGTGATACTCCCTTTTAGTGTTAACAGGAGCTTCTGATTGTGCAATGATGATTCAATTGTCCCCCTTTGTCTTTGCTGCTTTTCTCCTTGTGTGAGGTTTTCTTAGCGTGTATTCTTCTGTTTTTTCATTTCGTCTAATTTCAGCGTTTGTTCTTCTCAATCCTGTCGCTTAAGGCATCTGGTGTTGATCAAATTTCTATTAAAAAGATTCTTTTGATAGCATTCTGTAAAAATAATTTCAACCTTACCCACAAGTCAATGGGGAGAGCTTTTTTTAGCCTGTCTACTTCCAAGTTGTCCCCATTTGTTTGTGGCATACTATACTTTGATGAATTTAATATCAGACCTATTGTCTTTTTCACCTGCTTCTTTCAGGAAATTCTAGAAGCGCGAGAGAAGGCCAAGCCACATATATGGACATACCGAACGGTAGAAGAGGCTTCCAAGAACTGGTGGACGATGTATAGCCACATTTTCCAAAAGCCCACTTCATGAAATAGTAGCTCGTGTTGCTTAGCTTCATCTGGGTTAAATCTCAGCAAACAGCTTATGTTAAAACAGTCTAAAGTTCCGAAGGTGCAGAAGTTTGACACACGTGCCCAACAGAGTTGCTGTAGTGAATGTTTTCCAGTTGTTCCATTTTTCTTCATCCCTTGAACAATTCTATTTAGGAGAAGAAATAAATTGGTTTTTTTGTGTCCCATCTCAAACTTGCAGCAAGTGATAAACGTAAACGATTAGTACAACTTACACTGCTCAAAAGTCTACATTTTCGTGAGAATTAAATAAATGTTTAGGGATTATTTCCCAATTTTGTTGGGAGAGATTGATGTAGGAGGTAAAAAAGCTGTCCACGCTACTCCAATATTTGCTTCGCTATTTTTCAATTGTGATTTTTTTTAGTTTTCTTAGAAACTTAATGCGCCTAAACAGCGCACTGATTGCGATATGAATTTCTCTCTGGCAATAAGTTCCCTTCCAGATGTTGGAATATTTATCGTCACTGAGATACCTATGTCTTTTGGACTTCCCTATACACGCACTTGTAAATATCTTTAGAAGATTACGAGCAGGCACCTCCTCTCTGTATATATTCATGCCTCTGTCTTTTGTCATTTGGAGTCATTGAAGCAGGCAGAGGTGATCTTTTCATAGGCACTGGTTGGATTCCCTATTTTCCTTTAATTTCTGCGTCGCTGTTATTGTAGCTTGATGAAAAAAATTCAGTATTCATTTTGAGTTATATCGCGAAGGTACTCGAACTTAATTAATCTGTTGTGCTTGTTGCAGTGCTTAAAAGAGATCGGTAGCTACTTCTCATACTGTGCGTACGTGCCAAAACCATGGTAAGACAAACATGAACTAGAAGATGATTCTTTCCGTTCCGGTACACACTGTCTTCTTACTTGTAACTTACAACTCATGCGCATATGGGTCTTTTTTTCCCTTTTTTTTTTGGGTTGAAGACGTGTTTGAAGATGGGACCTGTAGGCACAACATATTATGGCAAAAAATGGGATGACGGACACCAAGGCAACCCAAAGATGATCATTATATGAAGGTCTGAGAAATACATCGACTCTGTCCAATTCATATACGAGAAAGGTGATGCAGACCGCATTGTGTCAGACATCCACGGCACAGAGGGAACCAACTTTGAGATGGTACGTAAGGGCACTGAAATGCTGTTACACTTGATCATCAAATGTAACTAGGTTGTGGTTGCAGATATCTTTAATAGGGCCTTTGATTTCAGTAAGTGGTCACTTTGGAATGGACCATTTCAAAAGAGCGCGAATAATATCACTTACATTTAAGACCGAAAATAGCAGTTATGGACCGTATGGCACCGAAGAAGATAAACCATTTCCGGTGATGCCAGAATTATCGGGTTTCATGGCCAATGCAACGACTACCCCTCCCTTTCAGCCATCGGAGTTTATGTACAGATTGATACCAGTGGCAAGATCAGATGGATTGCTGAAGAACCTTAACGAAAGTCATGAATATCTAAATCTAGTTGGTTAGATCTGTCATCATTTTCTGAAATCTTTAGTTATGTATGTTGGACTTCTTATTATATGTTAAATAAATATGAATGTTACCGATATAGTAACATTGAAAGTTTTTGTATTGATTTATGTTAGGTTTTCAAGTTATGTTAGATTATGTTCGGATTAGTTGCATGAATATTGGATAAGCTCAAGTATGTATTTATGTGTGAAAAATGTTAATGTTAAGTAGTTAGTCAATTATTTTAGCTGAGAATTTGGTTCTATAATTTTGTTGTATTGCAACTTAGATTACAATAACTAATGTTGGGCATTTCTTGCCTTTAGTTTGAAAAGCAGGTTTGATTTTAGAGCAAGAAAAGAAGTTGCAAGTTTTTGAAACAATCTTGGAAGTAAAATTCAAATTTTATTAAAAAAGAAAATACTCCACAAGAGTTATTAGACGTTCCGAAGTATTTAAAAACAAAACTTTTTAATACAAAAAATATTTTCGTCTATTTATTTCTAAAAGCAAGTTTTATTTACTTAAATAATATAAATAATTAATAATAAAATTTTATAACATAAATTTTTTATATTTTAAATTTTTAAATAAATTATATAGAATATTATAAAAAATTTATTAAAAATATGAAATAAAAATTAGAAAAAATTAAGTAGAAAAGTAAAGCCAAAACATGTTTTAAAAGTTGGCTTCACTGTAGTTTTTCACCTTATGTGAGGTTCTAATTTCTAAAGTGAATTCTGTAGAGGGTGTGCTTTCAAATGCATATAAATGAGTTACGCGAACGTGAGAAAAATCTTTTTTAAAGATAAATTAAAAGTAAAGTTTAATTTAGTATTTTAAATATTTTCTTAAATAAATTGAAAATGAGGTTTAATTTTTATTTTTAAAATGGGTTGGAAGTAAATTATACTAACTTTAAAGTATAATTTTAAGTTTAATTTATATTTAAAATATATATATATGAATTACTGAAATTTTAATTCCGATAAAAAAAATTAAAATTTTGTATATATAAAATACGTCCTAAATCATTATTTGTTCTTCTCGATTAAAAAAATCGCACTACCCCGGCATCTTCGTCGGCACACACTGATACATGGTTTATGTGATTCTGCAAAATATTTTCCTAGAGCTCTAGCTATACTTCACAAGTAAACGAGTTTAGAGATGACAATATATGATTCAGTTTAAAAAATAATTTAAAAATTGATCTATTTAAATCGAGATTGAATTTAATGTTAGTCAGATTAAAATTAAATGAGTTTGAAAATTGTTCTTTTTTAGTTTTGATTTAATTGCGTCGTAGAATTACAAAATAATTATGTAGGAGGTAAAAAATCTGTCCACACTACTCCAAAAATTTGCTTCGGATATTTTTTAATTGTGATACTTTTAGTTTTCTTAAAAACGTAATGTACCTGAACAGCGCATTCATTGCTATATGAAATACATGTCTTTTGGACTTCCCTGAAGATGCACTTAACTAATTTCTCTAGAAGATTGCAGCAGGCACCTTCGTTATACCTATGTCTTTTGGGTTTCCCTATACATGCACTTAAATTTCTGTAGAAGATTACGAGCAGGCGTCTCCTTTCTATATATATATTCATGCCTCTGTCTTTCGTTATTTGGAGTCGCTATTACAGAGAAGATCATTACCTACTGACAATTTTCAGTGAATAAGTTTGCAAATTACCGACTAAATACATAGTAGTCGGCAAATTTGAAAAAAGTAAATTTGAAAAAAGTACCGACTTTCACACACTTTAGTCGGTATTTTAATAAACATTACTGACAAATTGCAGCAAATCGGTAACTATTTTAATAAGTTATTGACTGAAGACTTAAGTAGTCGGTAAGTATTAACTTTTCGACTAGAGGTTCCGTTGGTAGTTAGCGATATATCTGTTCAGTCGATAAGTTTTGTGCGATGCCGACTAACATTTAACGTCGGTCGGCAAAGTGTTTAGCGATCTTAATTTGCCAACACTTTGCCGATTGGTTTTATTTCAGTCGCTAATTTGATTTGCTGACCGAAAAGGATAAGTTATTGACTGTTTTGATCAGTGGGTGAAGCTGTTTTTTTTAGTAGTGAGTCGTTGAATCAAAGAAGTGATCTTTTCATAGACATTGGGTGGGTTCTCTTTTTTGTTTTCCTTCGATTTCTGTTTCAGTACTATTGTTGTAACTTGATGAAAAAAATTCAGCAAGTGGTCACTTTGGAATGAACGAGAACACGCAAATGCGAGTAAAATCACTTACATTTTAAGTGCAGGAATTTCTCTTATGGACCGTATGGCACTGCAGGAGAACTGTGTGCTGAAATCCAGAATTATCAGGTTTCATGGCTATTGCAATAGGTTCTCCGAGCTTGCATCGATCGGAGTTATGTACGGTTTGTTACCGACGGCAAGGTCAGACGGATTGCTGACGACTGAACGTGAAGGAAGCCATGGAGACTTCTGAAATCTGTGTTATATATGTATGTTGGGTTACTGCATACTGAATTAATCTTAGTTTGTAGTCAAGAAGAAGAAGATATTATATTTGACAATTGGAAAATATTGGAAACCCAACTGGTTTAAATCCTATCAAACGAGTATTGCGTTTAGAAAACATTCGTGGTTTTTGAGATGAAGAGAATCGCTTATAACAAAATATTTTTGATGAAAAAAGTTTTAGATGGAATTTTTGAAAAATAATTTTATCTTTTTAGTTTTGAAAACTAATTTATACATATAATACATAAATTTATTAATATTTTGTTAAATTTTTAAAGAGTTTCTACAATGCTGTAAATATTTTTTAAAAAGTAAAAATATCATCTACATTATATCCCATTAAATCTTACGCAATTCATTTTATTCAAGTTTCCTATTGAAGACGTTTTATTTGTTGGTATGTGATTTGTTAATAAGGTTTTGAAAAATAAATTTTAAAAACTCAATTTGTGAAAATGAATTTTGAAAACAAATACACAAAATTATCCAAAAGTGAATATTTGATCCAAAGGGTTACTTTGAGGAACTTACGAAAAAACAAACAAGTCCTAAATCCTTTTAAGTTGAGTTTCATATTCACTTTGAAATGGTTGTGACCACATTAAAACAATGATAAGATTATCGATACAAAAAGTACTTCTAAATAACATAATTATAAAAATTGGATCGGACATCGAGCCGTCGGGTCAATAATATTAAAGCATTTTTAATCAATAATAACAAAAATTACATTAAAAAAACTACTACTATTATGATACTATCAACAATAATAGTAGCAGCAATTATAGCAAAAAATTAAAATATTTTACTATGGCATTACTATTAACAACAACAGCAATAATAATTATAGCGAAAATTGAAATATTGCCACCATAGTATTACTATTACCAGCAATAATAATAACAACGAAAATTTATAATAAAAAATATTTAAATAAATTAGGAGATTAGAAAGAGATAAAATTATAAAAGAGACATAACTAATTTTTTTAGGTATACATATTTGAGTCTGAATATTTTACAATATAAAAATTTAAAATTAACTAATAATTAATATTTACAAATAAGACATAATCAATTATAATTTTGTATTATCACATCCAAATAGAAAATCTAAACTACATATTATTTTTTAATATAGAATTATTAATAATTATTTTTGCGTTAAATATATCATCAATTTTTTTAAAATTTTATTCAATTCGGGCGGGTGGATTGATCGGGTTGAAGCGGGTCAAAATAGATCAAACTGGATCGAAACGGGTCGATTGCATAAACGATTTTTTTGCAAATTCTGACCGATTTACCGTCCAGATCTGACAACTATGCTAAATATGGTTTGAAAGTAAAATTTTAAAATATAAATTTTAATTTTAAAAAATAAGTTGATAAAAGATAATATTTGTATTTATTTTGTGCTAAAATTGAATTTGAAATAAAATTTTTTACTTTAAAATTTGAATTTTAAACTAAAATTTTTAGTGAGATAACTAAGTTTAATTTTTCTATATATTTTGTTTTGAAATGAGTAAAAGTAAACTTTTTTAATTAAAAAATTGAGTTTATATCGTTAAATAAACATGCAATTCATCCTCGAAAGAAATTTCAACATATAAACAAACAAATCTCAAGGAACATATTTTTATCTTATTTTACTGTTAACCATTTTACTTTTTTTAAACAAACCTGAGTTCTCAAGTCTCATTTTTTAACAATTTGCTAGAGAAATAAAATGATAATAATATAATTATTTCATTCGCAAAAAGAAACCCAAAACAAGAAAAAATCTATAATTTTTTTTTTCTTCCTCCCCAATCCAAGCTTCCCTCACGCTTCTATTAATCTTCTCCGTGCATTCATTCGTTCGCTTCTCCACTCGTTCAACTCAAATCCCTAAACCCTCAAACCAAAACCCTAGAGATCAACCAAACTCCATGGCGGCGGGCGGCAACCAAGCAGCGGTCTCGTTCCTCACCAACCTCGCTCGCGCGGCCATAGCTGTCGGCACCGGAGTCACACTCATCAACTCCTCCCTCTACACCGTCGACGGTGGCCAGCGCGCCGTGATCTTCGACCGATTCCGCGGTGTTCTCGATTCCACCGTCGGCGAGGGCACCCATCTCCGCATTCCCTGGCTCCAGAAACCGTACATCTTCGATATCCGCACTCGCCCCCACACCTTCTCTTCCAATTCGGGAACCAAAGATCTCCAGATGGTGAATCTCACTCTCCGCTTGCTCTCTCGCCCCGATGTGGAACGTCTTCCGGTGATTTTCAAATCATTGGGAACGGAGTACGATGAAAAGGTGCTACCTTCGATTGGAAATGAAGTTTTAAAAGCTGTGGTGGCGCAGTTTAATGCTGATCAGTTGCTTACTGAGAGACCGCACGTGTCCGCTCTTGTTCGTGACGCATTGGTGCGTAGAGCGAGGGATTTCAATATAGTGCTTGATGATGTGGCTATTACCCACCTGTCCTACGGGGCGGAGTTCTCACAGGCAGTGGAAAAGAAGCAGGTGGCGCAGCAGGAGGCGGAGAGGTCGAAGTTTCTTGTGGCGAAGGCAGAGCAGGAGAGACGGGCTGCAGTGATCAGGGCAGAAGGAGAGAGTGAGGCCGCAAAGCTGATTTCGGATGCAACTGCTGCGGTTGGGATGGGGTTGCTTGAGCTGAGGAGGATCGAAGCTGCGAGGGAGATTGCTGCTACACTTGCCAAGTCCCCTAATGTTGCGTACTTGCCTGGTGGAAACAATATGCTACTTGGAATCAACCCTGCAACACTCGGACGGTGATGGAACTAGTACTAGTTCTACTATCTGAGTTGATAATGATGTTTTCGGTTTAGTTTCTTGTCCATCTTGCATGCTTGAAGTATCATTTAGTTTCTTCTTCGCTTTTTAGTTTCTTGAACCTAATCTGATGGTTTTAGATAAGAGAGAAAATTGAAATATCTGTCATGAAGGCTGAGATGCATATGACACATTTTATATGGGAATATGTTTCTGTTAATTGGTTGAGGTTTACCTGTGATCAATCTGTTGGTAAGACTCTTCTATGAGATTTAAATGCTGAGGAATTGGCTTTTCTGTTCAGTTCTATGATCATCAGTCATTTATACATGTTCATTCTTTTATATAATGTGATTTTTAGTGGTGCATGTTTTTTTTGTGCGATGACAAAAGCAAATTAAGATCGCGAGCTCAATTTCCCAGTTTTTTCTGTGTTTATGTTGAAGTTCGGTAATGGATGGTAAATAAACTGTGTTAACCTTCATTCCTTGTTTGTCTCATTTAATATAATGCGTAAGGTAATTCTGGTGGATAGGCTGATAGCATAGCATTTCGGTCAAGGTTACTAATTCCAGTATGCGGTATTGAGTGACTGAGCAAATTGCTATTTTGCTACATTGATCTTCAGTAATGGATGCTGTCTGTTTTCTACACTTCATTTGCACCATTTATGTACTAGCTAATATTATTCTGGTGAATGAGTACTTTTAAAGCATGTCCATCAATGTTTTTGAGTCTGTAGATGAAGCTGGGCGTTCAGCAAATTGTTACTGTTTGTATTTGTTAGTCTTATGCGTACATAGAACTATATGGATGTTTTGGTTTACTCTAATTCGTAACACGTTTTACTTAATATGGATGCTTAGCTTAGAGAATGTTTATTGTCGGCTTGTGAATTTTCCTGAGTTGTTCCAATCTTATTTGTTCATCTTCTAATGCTTTTTATGTATCTGATTTAAACATCAAGTTGCAAGTTAGGACTTGACCTAATTGTTTAGTGATAATGTTTAAGAATGCTTGCATGACATCTTAGTTGTCATCTTATTAACTCAATTTGCATTTTTAAAGTTCGATGTGGGGTATACTTGACACAGCATTAGGCATGATTTCATGCCAACATTTCTTGAGGCTGAAATATGATAGAAATCTGCAATTAAGAAATAGTAGAGGTGGCTGTACTGCGATGGCCGCAGAAGTTGAGGTCAGTCAGTAATTGTATTAACAGTTGTCTTTCTACACTTCATTGGGGTTAGGTAATTCTGGTGCATGGGTGTGTTAGCATAGAATATCGGTCGAGGTTATTAAACTCTATATGCAAATTGAAGTCCAGTAGTAGATGAAAAATAACTGTCTCAATTAGTTGCACTGCAGTTGTGTTACTTTGATACTGTGTAAGGGAGTTCTGGTGAGCAAGCACTATCCTAGCATTCTGTCAAGATTACGAAGTACTCTAGACCGAGCTGGGTGTCTGAGCAGATTGCTAGTGGTTTCCCATTCCTTGCTATACATTTCTTAGAACCCTTGTGTATTTTATCTCACTATGATCCTGATGATGCTTCTTAAATCTGGTATATGAGTACGTTCAGAGCATGTCCATCAACATTTTTGTATCAGTATTTGAAGCGGTTCGGTAAGTTGTAACTGGTGCTGTGTTGTTTACTTTGTTTAGTGTTATGAACTTATGCATTCATGTTGTTAATGTTCTCAGAATTCTTATGATGTGTTTTCCGTTTTTGCTATGTTGTTAATGCTCTCAGAATGTGTTGAACAGAAAAACAGGATGCAGAGGTTGGTTCTCGCTTTATAATTGGTAATATTAAAGATGGTTATCTTAGCTATTGGTCTTCTTAAGCTATATTTGGCATAGAAAGTGTTTTAAAAAAGATTTGTTGAAATACATAGATAAATTAACATTATAAAATAATCGGACATATTATTTTGAAAAAAAAAAAGAAAAATATTTGAAAATTTGAAATAAGTTCTATTTTTCAGTTTTTTTTAATATGACCTTAATATTAAAGATGGTTATATTAGGATTCACCTTATTTGTGACCTTTTGGCTTGGTATTTTAAATAATTTTTTATTTTTATTTTAAAATAAATTTAATGTAATATTTATCAAAAACTTTTTATAATTTAGTATATATATATTATAAAATTTTATTATTATCTATTATTGTTTTTTAATATAAATTTTGTTTTTTGAAAAATATGTTAACTTTCTTTTATGTTATAAACACTCTCAAATAGCTCCAATCAAGTAAAAATTGTATTTTGACACGACCATTTTGGAAAATTGATATTGGTGCTTTTAGAATTGCTTATAAATTAGAGTTTTTTTAAAATAAAAAATATTTTTATTTTTTAAAAAATAATTTTTTATTTTTTATTTTAAAAAAAATAAAATATGTAATAAAAAAATTTAATTACGTAAAATTTTCTGATATTATTAAAATTTTTAAATATATAAAAATATATATTAAAAAATATGAATAAAAAAAATTAGAAAAAGCAGTACCAAACGCACTCACTAATCAAGTTTAGTTATGGGACGTTTGGCAATTGCTTATCATAAAAATAGTTTTTTAATTTTTAATTTTATATTTTTAATATATTTTTTATAAATATTTAAAATTTTAAAAATTATAAAAAATATTATTACACTTTTTTATTATATATTTTAATTATTTTTTTAATTAAATATAAAATTTATTTTAAAAAATAAAAATATTTTTTATTTTAAAAAAATTTTATTTCGAATGCACTCTGAAACACTTAGGGTGTGTTTACTAACACCCCAAAGTAAATTTTTTTAAACTCACTTTCAATATAAAATATATACAAAAATTAAAATAAAATTATTTATTAATAAAAATTTTTTAAAAATTATTTTTAAAATTTATTATAAATATTTTATTAATATATAATTTTATTTTTTATTAAATATTTTTAATTTTTTATTTGATTTTTTAATTTGGGGAGTGGTTTTTTTTGAAACTCACTTTTCTTACTAAGTAAACACGCCCTTAGTTATGTCGATGTAAATTTGATCTAAACTTAATCATTCTTAGCAGATATTTGGAAGAGTAAACAACATCTTATTTTCATTCTTTTTTATTATTTTTTAAAGAAAAATGTAAAATATATTTTTTACAAATTTATAAAATATATATTTTTTTTAAAGTTCAATAAACATTTCCAAAATCGTCGATGCATCTAAACTTTGGTTCGTGTTAACTGAGCCAACCCAAATCAAAGGTACCGGTTTTGGTTCGGTTTGTTATTAAAAACCAACTCCTTATAAGCCCTAATTCGTTATAAGCTTTAATTGGCCGCGTGTTGTTGCTGCTGTCGATATTGCTATCTTGTCACCTCCCCTGCTGCCGCCGGTAACGAGTTTGGAAAAATATATGTAGGTTTAGGTTAAGTTTCTAAGAATGCCCACAGTCGTCGGCCTGTCACGGTCGGGGAGATCTCTTTCCTTTCTTCTACATTGATCTCTGATCTGGTAATATTCCGTTCACATCTTTTCTGATTCTGGTTCTTCTGATGATTGAATTGTGTTTGAAGATCTCGTCTTAGAAAAATTTTCTTTATGTCTTACTTGCAAAATAAAATAAGTTAAAATAAAAAAGAAAGTGAATTACACAGTAATTATTGTGTATATGTTTGATGCAAACGTATGGTGATTTATGTTTGAAGTATGTAGTTGGTTGATTTATCTTCGAAAACTGTAGCTGGTTAAGGTAAATTTTGAATGTTGTTTGTTTTTGTATATTGATTCATCTTCTTTTTTCAAGTCAAAAAATTTGATAGGCAATAATTACTTATTTTCTTTTGTTTTTGCATACCTTGATCAAAGTCTATGAAAATGGGAACAATTGGCTTTACGTAGTATATGCATGACATATATGAGAATATTTATTTTCTTTTGTTTTTACATACCTTGATCAAAGTCTATGAAAATGGGAACAATTGGCTTTACGTAGTATATGCGTGCCATATATGAGAATATTTATTTTCTTTTGTTTTTGCATACCTTGATCAAAGTCTATGAAAATGGGAACAATTGGCTTTACGCAGTATATGCGTGCCATATATGAGAATACTGAAGTGAGTTTTTGAAAGGGAGAATGAAATGAGTTGTTAGGAAGTGAATTTCTCAGAGTAAATTGAAAAAATAAAGGGGACATTTTGGAGTTCTTATGAGATAGAGCTTTTCTTAAATGAAGAATATTTTTGAATATATTTTAGAAAACAAGTTCTATTTTTTTACTTAAAAAATAATAAAAGTAAGCAATAATAAAATCTTACGACATATATTTTTTTATTTTTAAATAAGTTTTGTAAATTGTTGTAGAAAATTTATGGAAAAATACGAAAAGAAAAGTTGGAGTGAATGGAATCTAAACGCACTACCAAACGGTGCCTAAGGCATCTAAAGGTGATTTTTTTTGCATAAGAAAGTCACTTCCGGGTCACTTATGGTGAAAGTAAACAAGCCTCTAACAAAAGCCTTCCTCTGAAATTATGCTCCAGATGTTTCCTTTTGCAAAGTATATACCTGTAGAACCTCTAATATTATGAACACTTCTAAAACCATTTGTAAAGTACTCAAATCAATTCATAAGCCTTTTATGAATTTCCAAGGTTATTAAACAAAATCATTATTTGAAGACTAATGCATTGACCTTGCTAACTGAAATAATAATTTTAAATTTCTGATTCTCAACTTGTGCGTGACCTAAAATGTTACAACATTTCATTCTTAAAGGGTTTAATACTAATATTAACAATGTACAGGCTCCATTCTGTAAAACATTTCTCTCTATAACACAAATAGAACAACAAGGCCTGCACATTCTATTGTTCTCCGATGATTCACTGCCACCACTAGAGACCCTACGTTTCTCTCTATTTTGTGCCATTGGCGACTGCGGCCCTAAATCATTGATCTGCAGATAATACGTCTCATGCATAGTATGTTTATGATCCCTATAGTTAACAGTTTAGCTACTTGTTAAAGTTTATATTTCACTTTGTTGATTTCTATTCTGTTTGTGATCTGCAGATAATACGTGGTGCATCCTTACTTTGTTAAATGCATCTAAATGCCTTTGCGCAAACCTCCACTGCCCAGGATACTGCTTAACAATGTCTCATGCATGCGAAATGCACAAACTATCCTCCGCAACATTAACGTTTCCGTCCATGATGGTTCTGCACTAGTTCTAACTGGTGCTAATGGATCTGGAAAGACAACCTTCCTTCGCATGCTGGCTGGGTTCTCTAGCCCTTCAGCTGGTGAAATCCTCTGGAATGGGCATGATATTACTTTCCCTAGTGTCTACCAGCATTATAGGCTCCAACTTAACTGGCTTTCTCCGAAAGAAGCCATAAATGATAGGCTCACAGTATTGGACAATGTTCAGTTGTTTGAACTCTTTGAAGGGAAGTCTTGCAAATCGTTGCCAGCCCTTGAGTTAATGGGTATTGGTAGATTGGCCAATGAGAAGGTAACAATGCTTTCCATGGGACAGAGGAAGCGGCTACAGTTGGCCAGATTGCTTGCTATAGATAGGCCCATCTGGTTGCTTGATGAGCCATCAGTTACTTTGGACGACGAGGGGGTTGCATTGTTAGAATATATAATAGCAGAGCATAGAAAGAATGGTGGAATTGTGTTTGTAGCGACACACCTGCCAATTCGAATGGAAGATGCAATGTTCTTGAGACTTCCTCCAAGAATTCCAAGGAAACTGAGAATGCTTGATCTGATTCGTTGAAGTACGTTCAACTTATGTATATATAGTCTCCCGGTATGTTTTTTAATTATTCTTTTAGATAGCCATTTTGTTCTAGTATTGATGTGGCAAAGTACATTCAACTAATGTATATATACTATTGCGGTATTCGATTTGACTTGTATTTGCAGAGTTTTACCTCCTGTAGACAAAGGGGTGAATTTAGTCCATGACGAGTTAGATCTTGAAGCCTTCTGCTGGACAGACTCAAAAGATGCATGTTTACGGTTGCAGGAATGAACAGCAGAGTATAGAAGATACAACAGCAGCTATGGACAATAGTTAAGCATATTTGAAGACAACAAGCTCAGCAGCACGGCAGCAGAAATCTGTACAGGCAGCGAGACTGATCTAAGGATGCGTTCGGGATTGCTTATAAAATGGAACTTTTATGAAGTGAAGAGTATTTTTATTCTTTTTTGAAAAATAAGTTTTATTTTTTTTTTTTAAAATAATAAAAATATGTAATAAAAAATTTTATTATATAAAATTTTTTTATACTTTCTAAATTTTTAAATATTTATAAAATATATATTGAAAAATATGAAATAGAAAATTGAAAAATTTGGTTGAAGAAAAGAAAACAAACGCACACTAAAGAATGAATAACCTTGAGAACCTGCATTTGACAAGTAGTATAATGAAACCAAAGTCTTAGTTGTTTTTATATGCTTATGTGGTGATCATTGCCAGAGTATAACAAATTGAGTTATTTGTACCAATTCAATCTGGGTTGTTCATTCTTTCAAATAAGGGACAATTGCCATATCTTCCATTTACAAACCATATTACATTTATATATCCAAAACAAATTGAAACGATTCTTTCTTACATGATGTATGTATTTATATCCACTATACTACTATTACCACATATCGGGAGATTAGATCAATGTTGAACAATTTACTGGATGTTTGGAAGAGCTTATCATTTGTTTTTCACTCAAACTTTTTATTTCATTTTTCAATAAAATTTTTAGAATATTTTTCAAATTTTTTTAAAAATTAAATTATTTTCTTACTATTTTTTTAAGTAAAAAAATAAGATTTAGTTTTTAAAAAATTTTAAAATATATTTTTTTTTCAGAAAAGTTTTTTTTCAATAAGTACTCACAAACAACACATATTAGTTAGAAGTATTAATTGAAGATTAGGGGTGACAATTCGGGTATATGGATCGATCTCGAATCGATCTATATAATAATCGGATCAAAATTGTTTAATTTTAATTCGATTTATTTATTTATATGGATCAAATTATCAACTCTATTTCAATCTATTTAATAACCGAGTCAAATTCAGATCGACCCATTTAATAAATTAAACTAAAAAATTATAAATATTAATTTCTAATAATAATATATAAAAATTATTAATTATGATATTTTTAAAAAGAAAATTATAATTTTATAAAATTTATAAATTAAATAAAAATTAGTTAAATTAGAATAAGTTTATATATATATATATACATATACTGAATTCAAATTTTTTTTTTATTTTTTAATTATTAAATAATATATACTATATAAATAGTTAAACGGATTAAATAGATTAATTTCGGATCAATTCGAATTCGACTTTTTTGAATCGCTTTCAGGTCGAGTTGGCGGGTCGGGTCGGAAATTGTCACCCCTACCAATGAAGATTGACAAACTGAGAAAGGTATGAGCTAAGAAATCTCAAAGTCTTGCAAATAAATACATACACATCAATGTAGTGCTAATTCAGTTAATATTTGTCACAATGCCTAAGTACAGATATCTCTACTACGATGAAAAGAGAGGCGATTGAGTAATCAGATCTTAGCCACAGCCTCTCCAAACAACTGTTACCTATAAATATTTTGGACTCCTAAAATATTCTTATTATTACACACCATTAGTGGGCTACCTATAAATGTCTACAAACTTGCCAGGTATGCAAAGGTGTTTTGAAATATCTATATTAACAAGTATTACCTGCTAAGACTTCCAAGCTTCTGGTAACTTGTGCAGAAGGCATATAGATATACAGTAACAATCAGGAAGCAAAGAGTATATATTTTCATTTCACAAAGTCATAAAACTAACTCAAACAATTAGGATAGCAAGCAAAATCAGCAAATCTCAGTTAAAATGAAAAGTAGCATTGATAATTAAGTCGAGATAGTATAGACCTTTATGTTCTTAACTGTAAAGATTTCTCCCAAAGTATACTGAGCCATGCTGTTGATGGACGCAGAGTTGCATCTCCTTCTAGATTTCATAGAATCTGATTGTGTTGAACATCACGGAAGACAAGCTTCACAACTTTGTTTGATTCATTCTGGCTTGGACCTCATTGTCCACCACATCAAATTCTACACGAACAACATTTACTCATGATTGAACTGCGAACAGCACGTATTAAGTCCACAAAACAGCTTTATCAACAACATGCACTGGCATATGTAACACTGTTTCCATGATGCAGTTGAAGCTTATAGAGCCCTCTCACTAGTTCAAATTTCACAAAATCTGAGTACACGAACAGAACCGCAGGTAGGCAAGTTTGTCAAATTGGTGTTGCTTCTCATCTACGAGAGGAACCCACATTGCCCACATCCAATTTTTTCTGCAATAACAACAATATTTGAGGATAGTGGATTCCTGGACCACAGATTGGTTTTGGCACTTGAATGACAAGATAGAAAATAACATCAGAAGCTAACTCCCTCCTTGCAAAAGCAACATAAGGAAAAAATAAAAAAATGAGAACAAAAAGAAAAGAGGTAGAAGACTTCTGCTGTAAGCTCTGAGAAGAGCGCAAATTTGTGCCATGTTAAGAGTTGCCAACAAATAATATTTTGGTTTATCAACTACCGCAAAAGTACATGCCTCTCAAAGAAATTTAGAAACTAAATACCAGGGATTTGAAATTTCGAAACTAAATACTAGGAGTGTGAAAGAGAAGTACATCTAATGAGTTAGGACTTTAGAGCATCATTGGAAAGAGAAGAGCAACCCCTAGTTCCAAAACTGAAGCTTACAGCAAGCCGAAAAGCAATAGATAAGAACCTCCTGCTTCCACGTTCAAAGATAACATTGGAAGAGCAAATTATTTACCGGACTCGGATGTTCCTCCAGAGTGACTACAATATCTATGAAGATCGGGCAGCAAAGCTATGATTTCCTTATGTTGGGGAGTTTGGATTAGTAAACTAACCACCGCATCCACAGTGGCGTCATTCAGTAAAAACCCTTTGCCCCTAAATTCATAAAGAAACTCGACCAACTTCTGCACATCACCTTTCGAGAGAAACGCTCTGATGATTACATTGCAAATGCGCGAATCTAGAGGAACACCGGTTCTCTGCATCGCTTTCAACAAGTTGTTAGCTTCATCCAGTAACCCTCCTTTAATATAGCCTCTTATCATAACATTATAAACGACCATATCAGGCACCAATCCTCTATCAGTCATAACCTTAAAGAGATCCCTAGCAGCTTGTATCTTACCAGATCTGAACAGTCCATTGATTAAGATGCTGCAAGTGAAATTATTAGGCTGCATATTTAAAGAATTCATAACTTCAAACGCTTTTAAGGCCTCATCCACATTTTGGCACTTGCAGAGCCCATCCAACCTGACATTCCAAGTACGAACACCAAAGCTAATACCCTTAGCTTGCATCTCATTAAAAAGTTTTTCTGCAACAAGGGTTTGCTTGGATTGATACAATGCAGATAGCAAGGTGGTATAGGCTACTGTATCTGGAACAATTCCTTTGCATGACATCTCATAAAATAATCCTAAGGCTTCCATAACTCTGTTTGACTTGTAATAGCCATATATCAGGGTGGAATACGTAACCACATTTGGAACTTCACCTTTCGAAACCATGACATCAAAAACCCTTCTCGCCTTGTCCACTCTTTCTACCTTAAAATATCCATCCACAAGTGAATTATAAGTTATTATATCAGGTTTAATATCATTTTTGTACATAAATCCTAATAATACTTCTACTTCTTTTATCATCCCTTCACTGCAAAACCCAGAAATTAACGAATTGAAAATCGTAGCATTTAGAGGAATTTTTGAGTTTGCCATCCTATTTAGACATTCCAAAGCTTGTTGCCAATTACCTATGTTGCAAAAGCTGCATATTAAGATATTGTAAGTGATAGCATTTGGAGCAATGTTCTCGTAAAGCATCTTTTTGAACAGATTCTCAACATCATTCAACCTACCAACACGATATAACCCATCCATCAAAGCGCTGTAGGTAACAACGTCAGGCTTTATCCTCTCTGTGACCATTTTTTCTAGTATGCAGAATGCTTCATCAAGTCTTTGCTCCTTGCAACATCCATCTATCAAGGTATTATAGCAACCGACATGGAGCTCAAGTCCTTTCAATTTCATCTGATCGAATATCTGAATTGCATCATCAAGATGCCCTGAAGCGCAAAGTCCATGCAGTAATGTATTATGCATGAAAGCACCAGGTCTTTCACCTCTCTCTATCATGATATCATAAAGCTTAAATGCCTCTCCTAGCTTCCCCACTTTACATAAAGAATGTATCAAGGTACCAAAAGTGACAGCATTTGGTGAAAGGCCTTGGTTCACCATGTCTTTGAATAGTTTAATTGCTTCAGGCCAGTTGCCAGAACGAGAATATACCTGAATGATGCAGGTGTATGTTACAACATCTGGCTGAATGCCCATGGAATTCATTTCCTCAAACAGTTTGACAGCATCGCTTAAGCACCCTTGTTTGGACACTCTATCTATGAGTGTGCTATAGGTCACGACATCAGGTGCATAAGCTTTGTCCTTTGCCATCATTTCCCTGTGCAGCTGGAGAGCCAAAATTGCTTTGCCACCTCTGCAGAGCCCACGATATAAAATGCTGCAAGTTAAAAAATCAGGAGGGCAACCCAATTGGGACATTTTGTCAAACACCGCCGCTGCTTCGTCCATCCTATTGTCACCACAAAGACCCTTAATAAGAATATTGAAGTAGATGGTATTAGGAGCACAACCCCGTTTCAGCAATTCCCCCAAGAAGCCGAAGCCAATATCCACTTCATTCAAGTAGCAGCAGCTATCAACAAGGATACTATATGTACGAATCGTGCTTGAGATTCTCGACAGCTTCATCCTGCGGTAGAGAGATAGCACGGCTTCGTAGTGCTTCATTTTCACGAGACATTTCAGCAGAGTATTGAAGGAATAAACATCAGGCCTTGGTTTTGCTTGGAGCATTCTGTCGAACATCTGCAGTGCATCATCCAAAGAGAGATCTTCCACCGTTCTCTCAACTAAAGGGCTTGTTTTTCTGCCAACAACTGCTCTAGTGCAGAAATAGCGAAGACATGTAGCAGTAGTGACCGGGAAATCTAGTGAATTTCTGAAATTCGGAGCCATTGCAGACAGTGCTAACAATCAGTTGCTAATACCATGTAGTCTGCGTAGCTAACCAATGATCAGTTGCAGATTTTTTTATCCAAATTTTCACAAAGTAACACTAACAGATTGTCTCCATGGAAATTTGTAACGACAGTATTGGTGATAATTTCAAATGATTTTCTCTTGTGGATGAAGATAATTGCATTAAAACTATATTAGAGTTGCAAACATTATATTAAATGATTTTCTCTAGACTTGCAGGTATATACTTCAATTCAATAAATACTTTAATTGAGCATTTTAATGGACAATTTGCATTAAGGTACTATAAACCTAGAAAATAATTTCAAAAAAGAAAAGGAAAATCTTTTATATCCAGAACATTAATGCATACCATAGTTATTAAAACCAGACCGGTCCGTCCGAGTCGACCCGAAAATCGTCGACTCGACGCTCAAACCAGTCCGGATTAGTAATAAACCCGCTAATGCAGTAGATCCGGACGGTTCACGGTTAAATCGTTGACCCGGTTGAACGGTTTAATGTTAGGTTAACCTAAAATCTAACTCACGCGCTGCCTAATCGTTTCACCGACACGAGCATTTTTTTTCTCTTTCCCATTTTTTTCTTTCGCTGCTGCTCGATCCCGTTCGTCCGAGCTCTCGATCGCCGTTTCATCGGAGCTTGATCTCTGCTGCAATGCCAGCTCCACTCTTCTGACATCACTGGTTCCTCTTTTCCTTTCTTTCTTCGGTCGTGGCTCCATCCCCGCTTCGTCTGAGCTCGACCGACGCTGCTACGCCGACTCCAGTCCTCTGACGTGACGCTGTTGGTGCTCAAGTTTCATCACAGCTCGCAGCTCCGACGTCCAAGCCCTAAATTTACTTGAGCACCAGTCTCTGCGTCCAATCGAGATTCGCCGCTCGGTTCTGCTCGCCGTAGCAATTGTCTGCTCAGTCTGTTCGTCGGCCAACCAATGTCTGGAATTGGTGCGAATCTTTCCAATCTTTCGACGGAATCTGCCCAACAATCCTCAACAATTCTACAAATTGCAGCCACTTCAGCAGAACGGGCATGCTCTCCCGTTCAAATTCGCCAAGCTTCTCGATCCCCAAGCATCTTGGGACAAGGTTCCCTTTCTTCTTCTCCCAGTTAACTTTTTTTTGAGATTTATTTTTCGTGGAATTCGAGTCCGAGTTATTGGTCATGTTTTATTTGTTTTTGTATTTCATAATTTGTAGATATAGACTTGTTGTGAGTTTTGGTATTGAAATTAATCATTGTTCATGTGTAATCGGTCTTAGATTTGTTTATTTATTATTTAGTTGTGTATGTGAGTCTAATATTTTTTTGTTCATGTCATCTAAGTTCGTTGAAAATTTAATAAGATTTAGATAGAATTTTGTAATCGTAGAATTTGTTAAAGAGGTTCATGTAATCGAAGTTTATTCAAAATTTTTCTGAAACTTTTTATGGAAATTGGAGTTCAGTGATGTTCATTGGTTTATGAAAGTAATCGAATATTTGAGAAATAATTCTGTGGTCAATGAAGTGCCGGTAACAATCTACAAGATAGATTTCAAGTTTTCAAGTGGTTGCAGGATCAGCTATACGATGTTCTTCATTGGATCAGGCAAGCAGTGGGTCTTTTCTGTGGACTACTCTGGGGTGCCATTCCATTGGTTGGCAGTATTTGGATACTCCTATAAGATTGCTTGTCTCTCTACCTGCTTGCCTTCACTATCTGCTAGGACTATGCATTGCATCAATTGTAGTAGTAGCTTATAACTGTAAGAATAATCTAGCTGCTTGCACTAACATGCAGGTGAATTATCTTGAAAAATGAAAGAAGGAGTATCTGATTTTCTGCAAATGAGAAAGTGTTTTTGGAGGGATGCTGTCATACTGGGCATCAAGACAATTGCTGCATAATTTGTAATACTTGTCTCTTACTGTCTTGCAGCTAGGCTGGTATGTGTAATATATTGCAAGTAAGATGCTTGTTTGCATTAGACTTGTTTTCAAATTTCAGTATAATGTGTATTACATGTGTTGTATTACATCATTAAGTTTCAAGTTTTTAACATGTCAAACTAATGTGTTACTGTTATTTGAATTGACCACCAATGCTTTGTTATGTGGATTTGAAATGGAACCAAATATTTACTGTATTGCTGACCAAATTTGTATTGTAAGAATGTTTTTATGTTTTGTCTGTCCAGTTATCTCTTGTTGACTGATATTATTATAGTGCTAATTCTGACCCGACAGGTCAATCCATCGACCCGGCGGGTTAACCCGCGATCCGGACCCAAATTCAGGTCGACTGCCGGGTCGGATTTTACAACTTTGATGCTTACTATAGTTTATATCAATTTCAAAATTTTATTAATAAAAAAAGGACCAAAAATTATGATAAAATAAGAGTGGTAATGAATTTTCCACGACAGATCCACTGTTTTCTTAAACAATCAAAATTGCTTAGTTTCTTAAATTAATCAGAGATACATACTTATTTCTATTTCGACTCACATATCCTAACAAAAAAATTTGAAGTTATGGGTAGGCCCGAAACCATGGTACATAACTCCTCACAAAATTGAAATCATTCGATGTGAGTTGAAGCATCATAAGAAAACTCCTACGTAAATTTTATTCCCCAGTACAACATATATAACCGAATAAGTCGTTAAGAAGATAGCAGGACTAATAAATAAAGGAAAGTTCCTCAGAGTATCGAGACAGTTTTACTTCACATTATCTTCTTCTATAACGACAGATATACTTGTACAGTCGATCAATGATATTACACGCACAAATGGCCTAGAAACGGCTCTCTAATCATCATCGATGCTTCGACGCCTCTGAATCTGTAGAAGAATACAAAATTGACAGTTTAGTGAAGCATACTATCAGCAGGGATGTCTACATATAAACTAGGAAACCAAAAGCATCGTAGTATAATAGCCATGAGATTAAGTTGCGTTAGAGGTCACTTACAGTAACTTTAGTTTGTTTAGTTGTTTGGGTGTTGATCTGCTCAAGAAGTGAGATAAGCCTTTCTTCAGATACCTGTAACAATCAAGAATACTCATAAAGATAGAAGTTCACCATCATCTAGGAACTTAGCTAGCAAACTGAAGTAATATGCATAACCAATCGAAAGGTAGAGCAATCCCAACGAACACAGACATCATATGATAAAGATGTATCACCTTGTCAACTATCTGTCCCATTTGAGCAGCTCGAATGATAACATCTTCCACACTCCTTGCCTTGTCTGCCTTTACTAAAGCAATTCGAGCTACTATCCATGTTTCAGAAGAAACAAGCTAATCAATTTCAGGGATATGAGGAAAGAGTACACGAGGAAGGCTAATTATAAGCAAATCAAGAGAACAAGATATCACCCTTCAGAACAAATTTCAAGCATCCATGAATATACCATTCTCATCATATACATGGAAAAGACAGAGAAAACAGTAAAAGTCCCCGTACTCAAATACAAGGTTAACTTTTCTCAAGACTTGCATGACGACCTCAATGATAGCTAATTCATATGTTAGACAATATAATCAATAATACTTGCAAACCCAGTCAAGCCTAGTTCATGCAAAATTGATAAATATCATTCTTGAAAGTTATTTCTCAACATGCCTGGTCTTGTTAAGATCAATACCAACACGTGCATGAATATACAAAACCCCATGATACACATCCATGCCAAAAGAGGAGTCCAACAGGAAATCCACCAGAAAGCCATTTCATCATTGTCCTCACATCATTAACGACAGTGAATTGTCAAAAATATCATTAAATTCATCCCCTATTAACTTTTTATCACATGAAACTCCACTGAAATCCGTTGACTATCTATGAAATACAATCATCATGAATTGTGCGTTTTGTTGTTATATACATTTCTCCAAAATCAGTAGAAACTCTTACCTCTGAAATCTATGGGCAAGCATTTCTTAGTTCTTAACACATCAAACCACAATCAGTTATGTACATTCAACCAGAATTCTTAGTTTTCCTTATCAGCAGAAGTCATCTTTTGCAAGATTCACAAGCTTTTGTATTTCATCCTTCCTCAACTAGAAATATAGCTCATGCTGCATTTCAACAGATGCTAAAAGGTTCTTGATATATTGCAATATGCAACATTTTTGAGGTCTCACAGACAGGATCCTCATTCAACTAACTTGCGGACCACTTTTACTGTACAAAGCTAAAATACACATAAGATACTACAGTATGCTTCGCTGAAATAGTTGCTACAAGGGTTCATACTATAGTGCACGACAACACCTAGCAGGGAATACTAGAGTACCACATCTTATAATCCTTTTATTCCATTTTGCATTAGCTACTGACCAACCGTAAATATAAGGTACTAACACTGGTAACTCCACATAAATGATGTTACACAGAACAGATTGATATTCCAGTAACATATAAACGCTTTCCATACCTAGCAACTAAGAAATGTCATGCTGAAGTTGCTAATTACGAACTTGATCATCATCATCATCATCTGAAGAAGGGGCATTTTTCTTATTCTTAGTGCGCACACCTCAAGAATTCAGTAGCTGTTATTTAGCTGTGTCCCATTTGCAGAACCAACCGATTATCCACCATATCATCATAAATAGGTCAAGCAGCGCTTTAGTGCCCATTTTCCAAAATCTCCACCGTCTCTCAAAGTAAACTAATCAAATGCTCTACTATAGTCCAATACAGTAAATGGAAATGCGACTACTGGAGAACCATCAGAGACTATACTAGCAAATTTGGAAGGTGTGTTACAGAATTTACGTCTTTCTCTAGCTTCGGATGATAATATCTGACTAAGCATAAGCTGTCTTCTTTCCTCTGCCTCCCTGAAAGAAATCAACAGCAAAAATAAAAAAATCTATCAATGTTTAAGAAAAACGAGCATGTCACAACATCCTCAACTAGACCTAACGCTTCAGTGGCGTATACTCTTACCTTTTGGCTTCTTCTTGAGCTTTCTGCTGGTCTGGATTCTGCTGATTGCGCTGGAATAGGAAAAACAACACATCAGATCATTTTAATTGGGACATTTAACAAATTTGTATGAAACAAGGTGCTTAGCACTTACAATTCCATGCTGTGCCATTAGCTCCTGCATTCTTCGTTGCTTAATGGCTTCAAGCTCTGGATCATCCTTAAAAAATAGAAGAACCATACATTTTAAGATGATGGGAAGAGACCTATAACTTCATGATTCAATTCTAGTAGATTAGCATCTCACTAGACTTGCTAAAGTTACAATGACTAGCCACAAGACTAAGATGCTGTAAGCATAAACTTCGTACAATTTCTTACAAATACAAGGGTGACTTCTCTTGAGTGCCAACAAGATCTGACCTTTTCAATATGGGTACACAATAAATCCATCTTTCGGCATATGAAAGAATCAAGATAATGAAGACAACAAGTTGCCATGATAGAAATGAGAAGAAAATAACTGAGGTAAAGGAAGTTTTAATATTTGACTAGATGATCATGACACAAGATCACTACTCTACCAGATAATATACACCTAATGAGTGAACGCTCCCTGCACCCCGAAAGACGAATTAACTATACTGCAGATCATTTGGATCACAGGGCTTTACAACCTCGCAAAAATTTACATCCTAAATATGATGGCTACCAATTCAGCTACAACTCGCAACAGTTTCGTCTACTTGATCATTTTTTAACATTCCTAAAACCCATAAACATAGCCAAAGGTAGAACATTTCGTCAACCCTTCCAAATTTTTTGTTAAAGTAAAATCTAAGCGTTTCCTACGGTTAGTTTCATTCTTAGGGCAACAAATCACGCGAAATCGTTACAAAGCATACCATGGTGAACTGCGTCAATCAAATCAGAGAACTCGCTGCAACTTCCAATTAGAAAACAACGAAACGCCTGCAATTTCAAAGGTGGAGAAGAAAAAAATTCATTAGCCACTACGAATTATAAGTTTCAAAAAGCATTACCCCCGAAACAATTCTTAAAAAATTCACACCCTAACAGAAACTAAAAATTAGATTCAAACGACGAGCTTCGATTGCGAACGGAAATATTAAAAAATTGAAACTGAACAAAAGAGAGACAGATAGAGATGTACCGGCTGCAGAAAAAACTTGGGAGAGAGTGTTCGCGTGAAAAAACAGCAGAAACCAGAAACAAATTTGCGAGAATCACTCAACCGGACATAAATATACCCTTCTAAAACTAGTAAATTCACAGCTATGCCAATCACAGCCGGCCCAGAAGGCCCAAGAAGTAATAGGATTAATTGAAAAAAACTGTTAAAAAAAGTAATCAATTGAAATAATGCAAAAAATCATATTTTAAAGAACAATATACTAGTAAATATAAATAAAAGAAATCCAAAGGCAATTATATTGCTAGAAATTTTTTTATGTTTTTCAGATCTATTGATTGGTGGATAAATCAATTCTTTTACTGTATTATTTGATCTGTTTATCATTTTGAAAGTCTTAGGAAGAAGAATTTAAAAATAATTTTTGTATTTATAAAAAATTATAAAAACTTTATAAATATAATTCATTTTATAAATGTATAAATATATAATATATAATTTTTATATTTTAAGATATTTTATAAATTAATATAAAATATTTATTTAAAATAAAATAGAATTTGAACGCTAACTCAGACGTACCCTTTCGTGTCGTACTGCAATTGGGCTGTTGAAACCCATAATAGCCCAAAGCCCCAACTATAAGGCCCATTCGTTTCCTTCCATTCCTTATAGACTATTTTATCGTGCTTTCACTCTCTACACGCGTTCAGCAGAAATTATTATTCATTTCCTATTTCAGTGAACAAGAACTCGAAGCCACCTCAATCCATGGAGCACGAATCACAAGACGACTCTGCCGCCGCAGCTGCTGAAGTCACGATCACCGAGAGCGGAGACGAATCATCATCATCATGGCTGCTGAGGAAACGCTTGGATTCGTTGACGGCGGAGCTGGAGCAGTCGGAGTCCGAAAAGAGATCGATCGCCAACCACGCTTCGTACCTTGAGAGCGCTCTCTCCGCTGCCCAGCACGATCTCGCTGAGTCCGAATCGGCCAATGAGTCGCTCCGTTCTGAGATCTCTGGTCTTCAATCGAAGATTTCTTCGCTCGAATCCGATCGAAATGATTCTGCCGCTGCCGTCGCCGGGAAGGAGGAAGAAGTTGCAGGGTTGAAGAGAGAGATCGAGGCTGTGAAGATGAAGACGGCGGCGGTGGAGGACAAGCTCCGCGATTCCGAAGCGGAAGCCAAGGAGGAAGAGAAGAAGAGTTATGAAATGGAGAGGAAGAATTCCGAGCTGGAGAAGAAGAATTCAGAGCTGAGAGAAAAAGTTTCTGAGCTGGAGAAGGGTAATTCGAAACTTGAGAAGAAGGTTCTGGAGATGAGCAGGAAGATTTCCGAGTTAGAGAAGAAGAATTCTGAATTGGACAGGAAGATTGACGATTACGAGCAGTCAGATGCGGATCGCGAGATCATGGCCAATGGTGTCAAGGAGAATATCGATGACCTGGATGAAATGGACAATGGTTTGAAGGTGTCTTGGCCAGCGGCAGCTGGACTAGCAATTGCATCAGCAACAGTCGCTGTGGCTGCCACAACTATATTTCTGCGCTCAAGGCAGGGGTAAGCTGGGTTTTTCGCTAATTGAATCTGTTCTCATAGGCGTAGTTGGTTTTGGATGGATTATACGTAATAAATAGCTGTTTAATACTTTTATGGAATTCTTCTAGCTTAGTAGATAATAGCTTAATGTTGTTAAAACTAATGGTGCTTTATTACTGGCAAACCATTTTAAGTTGTTTTCAAGAGATTGGTGTAGTGAGACACCCTGGTTAATGCAATGAGAATGCTTCAGTTTTGGGATAGAATCTGTTATCCTCTTTTCCTTATATATGACTTGGGTTGTTTTTCTCATGACAATTGTATGCTGTCTTGAGTTGTTTGTAATTGGTGGATGGGGTGATCTACCTGCTATATTGAATGGCATAATTTATGCGCAATTTAATCTGTTGCAGTAATTGGTTAGCTTGATGCTGATGCACATTGTTATTTAATTGAATTGTCATGTACATAATGCACAAGTGCCACCTTCTGTGCATGGGTATGCTTTTTCCAGACTAAAATGTCCTAAGGCTCTTGCAAAACTGATATGAAGTAGTGGTAGTGCTCAAGTTATATACTACTTGTTACTTTGCATTGTCACTACATCTATGAAGTTTTCTTTGCACGAATCTTGGGTATCCAGTGAAACATATATACTCCAATAGTGAAATAACCACATTGCTCATCTTGTGTCTAGTGATCCCTGATATATATCGTATGTGTTGCCCGTCATTTGGCTCATACGGTCTTTAAATATACTTGAATAGGTAGTTTATCAAGTCTCTAGTACATGATATTTGCTTAGAGATATTTATGAGATTCTTGCTAAAGAAAAGGTCACATTAGTTTATCGTGGATGGCTTATTGTCAACACAATGTGTTTACTATGTAAAATATAAATAAGATATTAGCCAGAATGAGACCATCATTGAGGCTAATATGTTGTGGTGAGGGTCTAATTCTTTTGTTAGCAAATTTTTGACAAATTATTCACTTCAGCTATTATGCATCTTCGGGCCAGTTGATTATTATAATGTAGTGCCTGTGCTTGTACTGTGGTGAAGGAAATTTCTGTCACAGAAATTTCTGTACCTTACGGATCTATTTTTTTGGACGTGTCAGGCTATGAAGTTTCTATCATTGCATATAGATGAATTTTGAACACCTTACTCATTTGACATGAAAACTAAAGACTCTAATTGTACTGTTACTTTCACAGCATCAAAAATCATTTCCCAAGATTGAGGCTTTTAACTTTGTTTTGATATTTAATGTGAATGCCTCCTAAGCTATTTTAAATCTAATATTCCAATACTCATTATCTTGAATCTACCTTTCATGTAGTCTGAAAAGTGCTTGTTCTGATGTTTGTCAGACTTGATTTTGTTGATGGAACTTACTGTTCTTGTATGTGAATCAAGATTGATTACAAGATGTGATCCTTCATTCTAGAAGACCATCTTTGACGTTTTCCTAGGTAGTTGAAAATTACTAATATGTAATTTATACTGTGCGTCCACTCTATGAGAAATAATTTTCGAGACATCAAACTACTGAACCATGTGAAAGAGTATGGTTTTTGGTCACATCCGATCTAGCATATGGGATACAATCTTTTTAATCAGTGAAGGTGGCTCCTGCATCTCTATGGAACTGTAGTTTTATCGCTTATAAGTTTGGTTGGCTTCTGTCCAATTACTGAGTACTGAATTTGATTTTCCTAGATGCTCTTAACATGAGCATCTCTACTTATACTACCGACATGATGGAGAAGCTGAGGAGTTGCCTTTGGTTTCTCGACTTCCTCACTAGTCCTTGTTTAGACAAGCTCCTATTTCCCCCTCTTTATACTGGTCGTTGCTTTCAATTACTGTGCTTTGCAATTTAGTAGATGAATGCGCTCATATGCTGTTCATTCTATACTGTCAAATTTGGTGTTGCAATGGTTACTATGAGTTGTTTACCCTCTATTTATTTGGATTTGGTAGCTGAGCTTCAATGTTTTTGTGGTTGTTAGATGGAACATGATGGTTAAAGCTTTTAATTTTGACTCCCGTATTGATGTTACAAGCCGCGGTACCTTGCGCAAAAGTGGATGGGAGGGAGTGATTATAAAATAGAATTTTGCTGAAGTAGAAATATTTTTGTTCATTTTAAAAATAATTTTTTTTAATTTAAAAATAATTTAAAATTTTATGTAGAATTTTTTAATATTTTTAAATACTTAAATAAAATTTATATATTTATAAAAAATTATTTAAAAAATAAAATAAAATAATAATAATTAGCTTTTTGGAAAAAGCTTTTCAAAACGACCCCTAAGTGGTCGATCTGTATGATGGATTCCGCGTAAACTTTGTTGAAAATTTGATCGAAACTTTTTGGAAATAGTGGCGCTGGTTGAGAGTAATGCATGTGTATGCAGGACTAACATCACATGATTAAGGTGCAGTTTGGCAAAAGTTTTTAACTATTTTTCATTTTACTTTTTAATAAATATTTTATAATATTTTGTAAAAATTTTAAAATTTGAAAAATATAAAAAAATTTATGTAGTAAAATTTTTATTATTTTATTATTATGTAAGTCATGTTGAAGTACTTAAATTTGCTCGAGTGTTTTAAGAGAGCACCTTCTGGGAACACATTAAGTGCCTGTAGCATAGCTATCTTGCAATAGCATCTGACTCTTCCTGATCGAAAGACGTCCAATAATGAATGTACAGGTACTTGAGTTTCATCAGCTATCCCTTAGTGATAAGCAGATAAAAAGATTGAAACCTATCAGCCTCATGTATTCTAGCTAGCTCAAAATAAAAATTTTCTAAACAAATTCCACTGAATCATACTGAACCGCTAAAAATTCTAGATTCTAAACAAACTGTTCATGGATTCATCGATTCTGTAATGTTTTCATTATATTACCCATAGATTTTTGCAAAAGAAACGGAGGAGACTAGCTTCCAACAAATCTAGCTTATTATATGCAAATGCAACGAGTCACGGTACTCCATGAACAAACTCACGAAAATATTGCAGCTTCTACACAGCACACACACAACTAACAGCAAAAGATACAGAAAGATGTTCATAAAAAGGAATAGCACACAGGCACTAAGAAATTACATCAAGCAGATGACAGAAAACGACCCATCCAAGCACCAAAGCGAGACCAAGCCGAATCAACAGCAGATGGATCCTCAAAGTCGAGTCCCATTTCCTTCCTCCTCTTGATTCCATCAGGTGAGTTGTTCATAAAAGCATGACCCAGACCAGGATAAGTATAAACCTCGTACGGTACTCCTGAAGCTTTCAGCTTCTCCTTTAAAGCATTTGCCGTCTGCACAAGAAACAATTTCAGATTATTTTATGGTTCGATTGTCTTATAAATATTTGCTGGTATAATATGAGAAAGATGCTTGACAACAATAATTTTGATTGATCCGTTATGAGCAGTTCTTTTCCCACATCACCAAAGAAGTTTATACTATGTTTGGTGCTACGATCATATTTCCCCCATAAAATGCTTCACCAAAGAAATAACATCTTAGATCTAGGAAACCATTGAACAATTCGAAATCAATAAGTTATGACAGAATGATCACCGTAACAGGTCAAACAGCTCAGTTGGTTAACAACGTCGTATTGATACCATACCAGACACCTTAGATAAACTGTTAGAAGAAAGTGACAACAGATCTTCTAAACCAGTGAAGATATGCAAACTTTGATAAACTTTTGCCTTTACGATAAATCTAGGAAGAATGAGACTTCGATTCTTAGCAGGATAAGCCTCGGATCTTCACAACCACACACAGAAAGCAATTAATCTCGTAAGGTGTACAATTCAACAAAAAGAGGAAGAAAATTCATTGAAACTTTGGAAGCATATTCCAGAAAGTAACAACATAGTTGAAATATTAAAATAAGCATCACACATGCATAAAAGTGATTCCAAAAGGCTAACAGAAAGAACAACAGTGATGCAGTCAATAGCACCATGAGAAATTACAATTTCAAAGGAATACTCGTACCTTAATATCAGAAAAGCCATAATAGTTGTCTTCCTCTCCAAAGTGAGCCTGGACGGGTGCTTTGGCCTTAGCTGGATCAGCAAGCTCTGATGAAGGAACTCCATAGAAAGCAACAACAGCATCAACACCAGGGACCAAAACTGCAGTTGCAATTGATAAAGCACCTCCCATGCAATATCCAGTAACACCAACCTTTTTAGCAGAAGAAAAAAGGACAAAATGCAGTCAGTAAACTAGTTAAAATGAGAACGCACTCACCCAGGATTAAACAATGTTCTCAAATTTGTGAACATAAAACTAGAATTTGGGGATAATCAAAGGAAGAATGAAATTATGTTATACCGCAAAACTACATGACAGAACAAAGTAATCATGCTATCAGCAGGCCATTACATTTTCCGGTTGTCATAGGTCCAGTTAGAGTGTAATGGAAGTGATAATCTCAATCAAGGGACATAGTGAAACTTTGCAGGATGCCCATGCACATGTTTGAGACACATAAGTCAGCCATTTGTACTTGGTACACTTGAGATCTTTCCCGCACACTAAAGCTTCTTCCACATATACCACAAAATAACTGACAACCACCTATGGAACTACATAAATTCTTTTTTCTGGCTTTACCTTTTTGATTTTAAGCCCTAGCCAACTTTTTTCTCTATAGGTATTCACAAATTATTGCAATCTTTGCCATGTAAGATATAGCTTTGTGGATCATTTTCATTTTTCTTGTTTCTACTTTTCTAACAAGATTTCAATCATCAAGTATATGTTCTCCTATCCACTTTCAACTCAATTCCTTATAGCCCAGTGGTAGCTTTCAAGAAGATGTTCCACTGCATGTGAAGGTTGTCCATACTAAAAGAAATTTTTGTGAAAATATTGTGCTAAAGAAGTTGGAATGCTAGACATAGCTGAGGAGATCCTAGAAAGTCATCACCAATGACACCAAGAAAGCTATTTGAATCGAGACTCATTTTATCCTGAATTAATATGCCTTGAGGGCAGCTTCTTGTGGTCCACAAGAATTCTTAATCATAGGTATAAACTTATTGTAGTGTAGTTCCTCATATACGATCTAATTAGTGTGTAGTTAAATCAGGCGCGGCCAACCAAGTATCCATGACATTATTAGGCTTTTTAATTCATAACGAGTAACAATATATATACTTTTCGTGCAGAACTCAAGTCAATAAAGCACCTAGTAGCGCCTGCTGCCTCAAGATCAAAAGTGTATCATACTTCCATTAATGTTGAGTATGATCACGAAGTCAAATAGTGGGAAACAAGACCTCATTATCTTTAAACTTCCATAAATCTCGAAGACAACAAGAAACCCACTTCGAAAATCCAAAGGATCACAAGTTCTATTGAAGGTGTACCTTTGGAGAACCATTGGCCTTCAACCAGTTAACAGATGCTTGTATGTCTTTAACTGCACCCTGCCAATCCAGACCTTCCATCAAATGCTGAGCCTCAGCAACATCCAGACCAACCTTTCCTCTATAAAGACTACACAAAAGAAAAACAAAGAAAGATAACGAGTAATAGTATGAGGAATTGTGCCAAATGTTTCCAGAGAGTTTATCTGAGGAAAAAACAAGCATAGAAAGCATTTTAATCAATCTCCAAGCAATGGAAGGATATAACCGGAAATGATAAGGGATCCTAAGACTGGCCAATACTAGACAGACATAACGGAAAACTTACTCCGGAATCAATGCTCTATATCCTGGCTGCATGTTGGCAATATGCTGGGCATTGTTCTTGACCTCAAAATCAACTCCCCACCACTCTTGCAATACAACAATTCCGGGAGCACCCTCTTTGCCAACGACGTAGGCATCAAATGTCTGCTAAAAAATTGCTTAAATGTTTAACGTCAACATGCACCATGAAGCAGATTAGGAAAACTATTCGCAAAAAACAAAACATTCTCAGCATGGTGAACTTTTGGTGCTGAATCTCTAACTGTGCAACGGAAAAAAATAAAATAAAACACAGAAATCTACAGAGAGAGATTACGCGAAACGCGAAATGTTCACAAGTTGAAGATCAAACGTTCTGAACCCAAAGATTTCTGCAACCTAGAGAGAGAGATTCAAGAGAGACTCACGGTGTCGTCGCGTTGGATCTGAACCTTGGTGAACGGGTCAGCAGCAGCAGCGGAGGAAGACATGGCTCGGCGGAGAACGGAGGCGGTAGAGAAACGGCGGCGGCAGAGGAGAGAGGTTTTGGAACAGGATAAGAAGAGTGGAAGAGTTCTGCAGGTGCAGGTGCTTCGGAGATGAAATAGCGCTGCGGCCATTTTAGCTAAATAAGAACCATATACCTGTCGGTGTTGAGTCCAAATCATGAGCAAGCACCATGAACTAACTGATGGCTACTTCTTTTGAATAAAACACCTTATCATTTATTTTATTGCACTTTATCCTTCAAAAGTGAATAAAGAAGTGTTTCAAGGGAAGATTATTAACAGGGGTTTTCTCACGTGATGGCTGCTCGTTTTTCATAAACCACCTTATACAAGGCGTTAGTTTCCAAATAGCCCCCGGTAATAGGATAAAAGGTTAGCAGGATAATTGAGATTATTCTTATTCTAGAGTAAGGATAAAAGTGTAATTTTAGATCATCAATTTTTCGAGTAATTTATATTTAATATATTCTTTTGGGATGAGAAAATAATAGCGAATCAAGTGGGAATATTCTAGAAAGAGCACCCCATCTAGGATTACTTTAATGCAACTTAATTTTGATAAGTTTGAAAATACTTTTAAAATAAATTAAATTTTATATTTTATCTGAAAAAATAATAAAAATAAATAATAAAAAAATTTTATATTTTTAAATATTTAAATAATTTTAAAAAATTTATAAATATATTTAAAAATATGTTTTTGGAATGGAAGTTTGATTTTCTTAAAGCTTGTAATGAATAATTTTAATTTAGAAAATTCAGAAATACCATAATCTACTTCATCATGTTTAGAATTTCTAATTTAAAATTTAAAAACTCAAATCAGTTATGATAATTTATAACATATAGTTATTGAATAATTGGCAAATAATTCATAAATTTGTGGAAGTTTGTAAAAAACTTTTGTAGGTGTTTTATGCAATAATTAAAAGCTTTTAATGTTTGGTTTTTATATAAAAAAAGAGTATGTGGGGGTTTATTATGCAATATAAAAATTTGTTCAAAAATCTCATTCATGATAGTTAGACAATAGCGTAATTTGCATGCAACTAAAGTTTGGTGCGGTAACAACTTTATAACAACCTCTATTTAGAAACAATCTTTTTTCTTTTTATTTAAGAGAGTAAAAATTAATGAAAAGCTCTAATAATCATTGTTAAAAAAAGAAAAAAAACAAAATCAACAACGAGAGTTTTTGATAAATAAGGTTTGTTTATTTGTCAATAGTAATTTCAAATTAAATTTTTTATCAAAAATTGATTTTACGTAGATTTTTAAATTTATATTTATAAAGGTATACAAAATTATTTTTTAATAATTTATTTCTTAAAATTATATTTATATACTGATCACCTCTTAATTATATGCTACATTTGTGTCTTAAAAATAAGTGAAAAATAAAAAATTGTTTGTAAAATACAAATTGCTCACAATTTCATTTAATCGAAATTCAATTATCTTGTTAAAGAGTTACAAAAATTCAATTAAGAATCTTCGAACCTAGTCACTAACGTGTAGCATAACATTAATTAAAAGGAATTAATCTTTGTAAATAATTTTGGTGTCACAAAATTTTTGTTGATCAATGGGCCGAACAGGGCCTCTCTGAATCAGTAAGTCGGCAGATTATGTATCAGCCCAATAATATTATTTCGCATAAGCACCTCCTGTAATGCTTTAGGGTATTTTTAAAAGTAATTATTAAAAGAATTTCTAAAAAAACATTTACTTATATTATTTATAAATTTTTTAAAATATAAAAATTATACGTATAATTTTTTGAATTTATATTTCATTTTTATCGTTCAAAATTTTTAGAAAAATTTATAAAAAAGTTATGCAATTAAAAATGAATTTATTGATATTGATAAGCAATTTCAAACATGTTGCGTTCTATCTCCTTCAATGGCCAGACCAGAAATTTAACTTAATTTGAAAATTAAAGCAGCAATTTTTTGAGAATAATGTAGAGTTTATCAATATTGAGATATTGTTAAGGGCTGAAAGAAAAGCTAAACATTATTGAAGAACTTGTTATTGTATTTCACGAACTTTTAGATTTTTTTAACTTTAGTTTTGAATAAATAAACACAAATACACAATTGATCAATATTCAGAACCTTTTCAAAATATTACATCTTCGGCTTCTTTTAATTTAATTATAGTATATATCAACTACGTTCAAATTAATAAAAAACTATAGTTTGAAAATTTTAATTAACAAAATTTTATTTATTAACTAAAACTAAAAATTATATATAGAAATTTAATTTGAAACGGAATTAGAGATGCACTCCAATCGTGATGCCAAACATGCATAAAGTCATCAACCTCCTAATGTAATAAATAAAAAGTAAGCCACTATTTATCAAAACCGTTAATATCTGCCCGTTTCTGCAATTCTAAATGATCCATCCTTCAGGATATTACTTATAGTGGACCAATTGTGTAAACGATTTCTAGATTGACAAAGATCTTTGCGGCCCGGTTCACCACCGTCTTTTTATTCGTACTTGCAAAAAATTTTCGCAGACAGAAAGAAATTTCCAGAGAGCAAATCTTTTGAGAGAAAAAAAATTTTCACAAAGAATTTTTGTATCAGGAGAAAATTTTCAATCTCGAGAAATTTTCACGAAAACAGAAAAAAAAATCCTCGAGAAAAATTTGTTTGCAGAAATCTCGACAGCAGAAAAATTTCACAGAGAGAGATTTTCAGACAGAAAACTTTCAAGAGAGATGTTGGATCTGGAAGTGGTGGGGAGACACGCGCTGTTGTTCGACGACGACGCGAACGCGGCTTTTGTGAACTCGCGTGACTCCCTCGTCCCGTGGATTGCCGATCCTTCCCTCCTAATCGATCGCTACGACGTACGCCACCTCCTCGACCGCCCTCCCCCGCCACGCCGGCAGTCTTCTTCCGCAGCACGCCGCCGCCACGCTTCGGAGATCGATATTGACAAGGAGCGGTACCTCGATCTACCTGCTGATGATGACGGTGATCAGGATGCAGGCAGAGGTTCGATATTTTCTTTGATTTGATTCGATTCGATTTGATTTCTCTTGGCTAGATTATAATCTGTTTGTAAGAGTTTTTTATTCACCCGATTGTGTATTATTCGTTTCATTTATTTAGCCTATGGTAGTTGTTTTCCTATGCGGTTAAAAGTGGAATTTATTGTGCTAATTGGATTTTTTTGTCATTGTATTGGGTTTTTTCACCTTTGATGTTAAACATTGGAACTTCAATGTTTTGTTTATGTAATTCATGGAAAGCTTTGAATATATGTTTTGAACTGTCTGGATGAGATAAGATTGTGAGTGTTCTCTACTTCATCATTTTAGCTCTTTGTGGAAGGCTGAATGTTAAAACATCCCTGAAATAGAGGTTTGGTAAAGATTCATGAATGATGAATTGATGGATCTCATAAGTTAGAGATGCTGGTTATATTATGATATCTTCGGTTTTCGTAGATTCTTAGATTGTTGTTTTGCATGTCAAAAGCAAAATACTTATGGAAATCCATAGCTAGAGCTAGATTGGGGTTTAGTTACCAAGATGTATACAACATGGATTTCTTGAATGGATTAATATTGGAAACGCCCAGAATGGAGACAATTTTCGAGTATCTTGGCACTAAACTGCTGTTTGAATCTTCAGAACGTTTTATTAAATCTTTATTAACTGGTAAGGATATATCATCACTAATTGGGTTGAAATGCTCGTGCTCAACGTTTTGGATGCCTGGCACTGGCATAAAGAAGATGTGTATGCTTTGGAATCTTCTTGTAGTGCCGACTATTGTTATTCTGGAGTGGAGTCCCTAAATTGCTTCTACAGCTTTTCCTAGAATGTGTTGCATTTGAGTTTTAAGATTGCAGGAGGTGCTTATTTTACTTGTTGGTCATCTCTCGGAAGACATGTAAGGAACTTTTAACATATTTTTTCGTTCTACTTACTAGTGTATCGATTTTGCTGGTGGCATTACCTGTTCAGGCCGCCGAAGTTGCATGAGGTCCTGTCCTGACTGACATTGCGTCTTTTTTTTTTTTCTTCGTGCAGAAAAAATGGAAGAGACGCAACCAGATGGTTCTTCCTTTTATAATTCTGTGCCTTTTTCATATGACAATGCTGGTGGCACTATTGATTCAAAACTTTCTGATGCTGACTTAAATGCTTCTGCATTTAATCCACCTTTTGAAGTTCCTGAACATCTCCTCAGCTGCATAGTAAGTACTTCTACTGTTAAGCATCTCGCTATTACTGCAATAACGATGTCTTTGTAGATTGTGCTTGATATGTCTACAGCTGACGGAATTGATCATCTGAGATGCATATGTGCTTCTAAGGCTTACATTATCTAAGTTTCAGATACTTGGAGCAGAGATGAAGTTCCCACTAAGGTTGCTATTCATGGTTACCATGTACCCTTGTGATGTATCTTGAAGTAAGAACGGGGCAGGTGGGATTAGAATATAAGCATGCTACTTCATATATAAACACCTGGATACCTATATTTTTGTAGTGATGCCCCTCTATATTGCTGAAGCTTTATATATATCAGAAGGTTAATTTCTGCAAAATTTATTTTTTTCTAAGATGATTCTCTTTAGTTTGATTCTTAAGGCGATATTTAAGGTAAAATTGTTTTTTGAATGTTTGTGGCAGCCACCAACAGAGAAGGTACATCAGATAATTGCAAGAACTGCTAGTTTTGTCAGTGAGCATGGGGGTCAATCTGAGATCATCTTAAGAGTAAAACAAGGAGATAATCCGACATTTGGGTTTTTGATGCCTGATCATCATCTACATCCGTATTTCCGCTTCCTTGTAGATCACCCTCAACTTCTAAAGCCTGAGAGTTCTGGTGAACCGAAGAAGGAAAGCAATAAAGACAATGACGAGCCTGCTGGTGGGGCACTATCACTTCTTGGATCTGTATATGGGTATGAAGAGGATGATGATGATAGTTCCATACAAACTGACTCTAAGAAGATGGAGTCATCGGAGAAAGATGCGAATATATCATTACGTAAGGAACAGTCTAGCAACAAAGATAACTCTTCTACTTCAGCAATGATAGGCGGCAATACAGCAGTTAAGCTCACAGTTATAGATTCTGCTAGAGAGCAAATAATTTCAGCCAAACGCTTTCTGAATTCTGTAACAGCGAGTGCAAGGCCTAGTAATAAAACAAAAGACAGAAGTGCTTTACCCTCTAATGCCAAAGGAAAGACAGAGACATTACAATCGAAAATGTCAAAAGAGAAACCATCAATTCTCGAGCCACCGCCTTTATTGAGGAAGACAATGGAAAGAATTATTGAGCTCATCCTCAGAAATGGAAAGGAGTTTGAAGCTGCCTTAGTTGAACAGGACAAGAACATGGGGAGGTTTCCATTCCTTCTTCCATCGAATCAGTATAATTCATTCTTTTTGAAAATCCTTGAAGAAGCACGGGAGGTAACAAAAACTGTTGCATTCCCTTCGTTTCTGCTGTTTGTATCTTCAGCTCTTCACTTTTAGGCTCTGTTTATCTAATGGAGAATCTTGCTTACAATACTTTTACTAATACTTGCCTTAAAGCTTAAGTGATATTATGATGTGAAGGAGTCAAGAACTGCTTGATAAGCTTAAGTGTTTAGGAGTGGTTTAGCTCACTCAATTTATTTTGTCGTATTTCACATTAATACATTTTGTACTTTTGAGCAGAACTAGCTGTTTGAGCCAATACTAATTGGCAATAAATGTGCCATCATCAGACTTTTACAGCTATTACTTTCTGTTTAACCAATGATTTCTTACTTCTTTTTGCATCAAATCCTTTTGTAACAGGGCAATTATGGTCTTAATGATCAATGTTGTTTAACTAAGGTCTTGTCCATGTCAGTCAGATCCCATAAAAACAAGAACGTATGGATTTTTTCTTAGTAAATGAACATAACTGAGATTGAATATTCAAGTTGGTTTTTATTGAATGAAAATGACAGCCACATAGCATATGTTCCATCCCTTTGTGGCCAATAAGGCATTCTTAAGTGATCCATTAGGAGAGAGGATCTTTCCTTCCTTATACAAGCATTCTTCTGTTGCCGAACATGTTATAATTGTTCTATTTTGCAGGGCAAGAGGCTTGGAAATGCAGGAAACATGGCAAAATCCCTCGATGAGGCTAAGAAAACCTCTGCTATGCGTGACTGGTTTCCGACAAATCAATCTGAAGAATGGGCATATGACCCACAGAAGAGGGGCAAATTCAAGATGGTATTTGGTGGTCCAAAGAAGGGTGCCCAGGATCAAAATCCTAATTCAGGAGTTAGTGCAAATGAAGCTGCTGCTATTGTCCTAGCAGCTACACGAGGAGTGAGCCCTGCCAATGCTCGTAATCTTGGTGGTGGAGCCCAAACATCAAGCAATGGAAGCTTATCCTCATCACACGGTCACAATCAATCCTCGAGACTTTCAGTCAATGGTGGGTCTGGTGATCCTTGGTCTAGAGGAAAGCAAGCTAGGGAATCAGGAAAAATGGATGAGGTTTTGGTTGCAAAGACCATTGCTAAGACTGCAGCTCTAGCTGCTTCCACTGAAGCTGATTCCTCTGAAGCTGGTCTTACAAAGGAGCAGAAACTGAAAGCAGAAAGGTTAAAAAGGGCCAAGATGTTTGTAGCAATGTTGAAGAGTGGTAGCGAGAACATATCTGAGGCTGTTAGTACAGGTAGTGGACGCAGTGGATCTGCAGATATTATTACAGGCGGTGATCCAGCCTTCTCAGTCTTTGAGGCCGCTCAATTGCCAAGAGAAGGAGGAAATAGTTCCGAGCATGCAAGAGAGGCAGAAGATACCTCTCTGCCAATTGATGAAAGAGAAACTAAAGGCAGCTTAATAATGCACGTGGCTATGGCTGAAAGAAAAGCTAGCACTACTGAACCTGTTGATGGGAAACAGCAAGAAGTTAATTGTGTTGTTGCTGCTGAAACAGAAAGGGAAGCTAGCTCTGTGCCTAATGATGCTGGGGACATAGACAATGTGAAAGTTCAGGAGAGGTGTTGTGATCATAGCTATCTCCATAGGGAGAGGATGTACAGAAAGAAACATCACTCTCCATCTCCTGATGATGAAGATGATTCAGAGGATGGCCATAAACATTCCAGGAAGAAACACCGCTCAGAAAGATCTCATGGTCATAAGAGAAAGAGAAGTCATTCCTCGTCGAAGGACAGGGAATCTAAACATCAAGATAAGATGGAAAGTGCTTCTGAAGATCATTACTCTAGTCAAAAACAACGCACAAGGTCTAAACATCGCCATAGAACACGTTACCACTCTGATCAACACGATAAACAGAGCAACAGGCACAAAAGAACATCCCATAGGTATTCTGATGAAGAAGACGAGGATAAGAAGAGAGGCAGGGACAGAAGTAAGTCACACAGGTATGCTGACGAAGAAGAGGATAAGAAGAGAGACAGGCACAGAAGTAAGTCACACAGGTATTCTGACGAAGAAGACGAGGAAAGGAGGAACAGTAGTCATAGAAGAAGGTCCCACAGGCATTCAGATGATGAGGAAGATGAGAGGAGTGACAGGCATAGAAGAAAGTCCCATGGGCATTCTAGAAAGCATCATTCCAATGATGAGGAAGTCGAGCATGAAGATGATGGAAGATCAGACTCTAAAATTAAAGATCGAACTGGATCAACTGGATCTGTTGACAATGCTAATATGATGTCACATTCTGAAGAGGTACCTGGTACACGGCCATCTGGTGACACGCAGGTTCCAGACGATCTGAGGGCCAAGATCCGTGCCATTTTGTTGGAAACAATGTAGCTAATTAGTGAACAGGTTATCATAAACTCGGTTGCCTGTATTTAAGATGCATTTTATCTCTCTCGAGCCTTGTAATGGTTCTAAAGGAATGCTTCAGTAACATCTGCTTGGAATGAGCTGAACTTTCCTTGCTAGTTTGGATAGTAATTTTTTAACTGCCCGTAATTTTAAAGTTTGCTGTGCACATTTTCTTTATGTTGAATGCATCTATTGCTGGTAAAGCTCCCACTCTAGGCAGGGAACTAGATGACAATCTTTCCGCATATTGAGTTCTAAGATCTCCAGCACTTGAATGATCTCATGATTTTGAGGGTGTGAAGAGTGATCAGCAAAGAACGTTGTTACACTCATGTTCAGCTCGATTGAACTCCATCCCGGTGTCTTTCTCAGACCGATAGCTCTCATTTTCGACCACGTTTGTCCAACATCTTCCCATTTGTTCATCACGGCAAAATTATTCACTAACTGAACATAGCTCCCGGCAGACTCAGGTGTCATTGCTCTTATCTCATCTGCTATTTCTTCTGCAAGTTTAGCAAAACCTCTAACCCTACAAGCATCCAGAATTATACCCAAGATCTCAGCAGTTGGCTTTTGAGACATTATCTGAATGAAAGAGAATGCTTCCTCCACTCTTCCACCTCTACATAGCATATCGATAACACATGCAGAATGTTCAAGTCTAGGCTTAATTGCGAACTCCTCTTCCATGTATCTGAAAATTTGTATACCTTTTGGAATAAAACCTGCATGGTTACAGGCAGAGAGCACCGAGAGAAACATGACATCGTTTGGCTGCATTCCAGTATCTAGGAAATCATGGTATATGCAAAGAGCAGCATCACCCATGCCATGATTACCATATCCCTCGATGATCACACTCCATGTCACCAAGTCCTTTAATGGCATTAAGGTGAAAAGCCTTCGAGCAGTCTCCAGGTCACCACACTTTGCATACATATCAACAAGTGATGTATCAACAGAGATGGCTGGCTTCGGATATTGCCTAACTATGAAAGCGTGAACTGACCTTCCATGGTCAAGTGCACCGAGAGAAGCACAGCCCTGCAGGAGAGCAATCATGGTGATGGAATCAGGTTTCTGTGACGAAATCATCCTCTGGGACAATAAGAATGACTCAGCTAGGTGTTTGTTTCGAGCATACCCTGATATCACTGCATTCCAAGAAACAAGATCTCGCCTTTTCATGGTGTCGAAGACCACACGAGACTGCCTCAAATAGCCACATTTTGCATACATGGAAATGAGTGAGTTCTCAGTGGCTGTGTCTAATGGTATATATTGCCTCAAAATATAGCCATGAATCGATGCACCAGCATGAAACGCACAAAGATTAGCACAAGCTGATAGGACACTGGTAACTGTAGAGGTATTTGGTATCACTCCAGATAACAACATATCATGGAAAACTGATACTGCTTTGGATGACAAACCATTCTGTACCAAACCTGATACAATCGCAGTCCACATAACCCGATCCTTATAGAGCGCTCGATCAAAGAGAACAAATGCATGCTCTAATAATCCAAATCTGAAGTACATGCTTATGAGTGAAGTGTTTAAATGGGTATCTGACTCATACCCACATGTTACAATCAAAGCATGAGCAGACGTGCCATAGGCAGCAACTCCCTCGTTGCAATTTGTAATGGAAGACACCAAGGACCCAAACGTTTGATGATCTGGAAACACTTTCTGAAGAGTCATTCTCCTAAGCAAATCAACTGTTTCCCACACATCACCAATCAATGCATATCCTGCAATCATCGAATTCCACGAAACAATGTCACGCCAAACCATTAAATCAAATAATCTATGAGCAAGTTCCAACCTCCTGAGCTTTGCATACACATTCAACAAAGAGTTGGCAAGAACAATATCACTCTCAAAGCCATATTGGACCGCCCACCCATGCAAGCACTGCAGTGCGTCCAACTCATCAACACCAGACAACAAGCCAATAATCGTGACTGAATTGGGTATTACTCCATCACCAACCATCTCATTCAACAAAGAGAACGCAGTGTTGACACTAACAGCTCTTGCATAGCAAGCAATGATGGCAGACCATGGCACAACATTCTTCACAGGCATTGCGTCGAACAGAAGGCGAGCAGTTTCAGCATCCCTGAAGCAAGAGTACATATGGAGTAAAGAAGATGAAACGTGAGGGTCGGCGGCATGGCCATGGACAATTGTTTGCTGGTGAAGAGCAACGCCGGTCACTCGGAGACCGAGAAAGGCGCAAGCTTTGAGGAGGGAAGGGAGAGTTTTTGCGTTCAGGGGAGAGCCATTGGCGAAAGCGGAGGAGAAGGAGAAGAGTTCTTGGTAGGTAATAGATGGATAGGCAGTTATGGTAGTTAAGGTAGTTGATGGAATGGTTGTAGATGTCCGTGGAGAAGAAGGGAACTTGAGAGCAGGAGTGACAAGTGTTAGTGGAGATTTCATTCATATTCAATTCCTATTTTCTTTCTTTCTCCTTTGCCGGGAGTTTGTTCCTTGAAAATTGAATATTTTGCAAGAAGCCCCTCAATACTTTTATTGGCAATTTTAGGAACACGAAATTACCAATAATAATACTTAATTAAATTCCAAAGCCTGCTCCTATTAAGGGTGGCAATTCTAGGAACACGAAATTACCAATAATAATACTTATTAAATTTTAAAGCCTGCTCCTATTAAGGATGGCAATTCTGATTGGCGAAATAATTTTGGGTCAACCTATTTAAATAATCGCATCGTTCAACTTTAATTCAATTCATGAATTTATAAGGATCACAATTGTCAACTTTTAATCTAATCTATTTAATAATGAGTCAAATTCAAATCGACCTATTTAATAATTAAAATTATTAATTTTTATTTTTATATTTTTAAATTTGAGTGAAATTGTAAGATCAGTTGGAATGAATATTATATAGTATTTTTAGTAAAGAGATCTAGTGAGTGTCCGTCAAAATGTACATTTTTAAATATTTTTATCAGTCGATAAAATGCTCCAAAAAAATTTTATTTTTATTTTATTTTTTAAAAGATGTGGTAATAGCTGAAAATTTTTATGATTATAAAGACGTAGTAGGTTTCGATAAAAAATTTGATAAATATAGCTAGCTGATAAAATTTTGATAAAAATCTTTCTATAAAATTTAAGTTCGTCATAATACTTATATAGTAATATTTTTAATAATATTATAATTTTTATCTTGCACTATTTTATTAAGACATGATAGTAAATGATTAATTATAAATATTATATAAATATAATAATTTATGAATTTCTAGAAATTCAGATTGATAATTTATAATTTATAATTATAATAATATAAATTAATAATTTATAGATATAATATAATCTATAAAATTTGGTCAAAATTTTATTATACGTTAAGAAAATATAGAAAAAGTTGTTCTTTTAAGAAGTGACAATTCGAATTAATATATCGGTGTCGGTCAATTTATTTAATAATCGAATTAAATTTATTCAACACTAATTCAATCTATAAATTTATATAAATTAAAATTATTAATCATAATCCAAATTAAATGGATCAATTTTGAGTTGAATTCAGGTCATATATCACCACCTCTAAAGTCTCCTAACCCATTTTTATTGGACTAAATGAATCAAAACATGAGTTAATATCCTACACATGTAAAAGTTACATTCTAACCGGTCCTATCTTGCAAAAGAGCAATAAGGTGGATTTAGATCTTAAAACGGGCCCAGATCTAGGCCCATATACCCGGTTCCAACAATTGGGTAATGGGTACCCATAAAAAAGAAATTAGGGTTTCGGGTTGATTATTTTGTTTTTTGCCCCTTCAGTTTCATTTTTCGGATTGGATTGAATCCCCGATCCAATTTATTCCTTGTAAAATTCTTTCTGATCGAAAACAGAGCGGGTTGGAGTAATCTTCGAATCTTTCTTCTTCTCCGTGAAGGAAACCAAAAAACCCGAAACTCCGCCGCCGACCCGCGGGTAAGAGACTCCGTATACCCGTTTTCTTTTGTTTCTTGTGTTTAATTTTATTTTTTCTTCAATCGCTCTTTTCTTTTGATTTCTTTTCTATGTGCTTGCTTGATTGATGATAATTGATCGATCCGAGAATGTGTTGGGTGTTTGTTATTTTAGATGAGTTTATGATGTGCTTCTGATTTTTGGTGAATTGTATTTCTTGGTTGTTTTTTGATAAAGATTGAGACATTATAGTGAAAATTTTCTGTAATGGTGATTTGCCTGAAACAATGATGGGACGTGAACAATTACAATGTTCATATTTTTCAAATATGATGTCTTGATTTACAATGAGCCAAGTAGCCTTTAAGTTAATGATAATATTGAATTTCTTTTGATTGTTCTTGCATATTAGTCTCTGCAATTTCAAGGTGGAATCAGTGAGTGCTTATATTCAAGCTGACCTAAATATGTAAGAGAGTTAAAGTGTTTGTTGGAGAATCTTCTAATTCGATGTGTGTTTAAAATTTGGGGAAAGGTCCATGTTTATGGTCTTTCAGTTGCTGAAGGACTGCAAAGTTGAAAAGAGTAAAACCATACTTAGGATTTATCTCTGTATTTCTTTTGAAAGGAGATCCACCAGAATGATCCCTTCCCAGTAGCTTGTGACAGATTATCATAATAGGTTAATTTGAAAGAACAAGAGATATTCTTGAATCGTACTGTAATCGCCTCGTCAAGGTGATATTAAGATGATTTATTTGATATACTTCTTAATCATTCTAAAATTAATTTCTTAGGAAACTCCTTCAGTACATTGCTATGATGAGTTTAAATGAGTTTGGTTGGTGTCCTATCCTTTTTGTCTTGAGCTGATCTGTTTAGAAATTTAGTTTCTTTGGTCTTTGGTTTCGTATGCCTGAATTATGGTAGCTTTCAGCTCTTTCTATGATATCTCTCAGACATGGTTTTATGGTTCTGTATCAACTGTGCTGCTTGTTTATTTTCTTAGTATTAGGATAGCATCTAAAGGATTTACTCCAAAAAAGAAAAGGGATAGTATCTAAATGTGGCTCTGTTGAATGCAGTACATTGATTACACATTAAGATGGAAGTAACCAAAACTGATTCCAAGTCTGAAGATTTGCAAGCATTACGAAATCCAAAAGCAAGGAGGTTGCGATCACTTGTTTGGAATGACTTCGTAAAGGAACAGAAGGCAGATGGGAGTTATGTTGCTATATGTAATCATTGCAAGAAGCAACTGGTGGCAAGTAGCAGGAGTGGGACAACACATCTGAGGAATCACTTGGGAACTTGCCTTAACAGCAAGAAACCTATGAAGAGAAGGAAGTTGCATGTTCGAAGACTAGCTTTGAAACCGTACGAGACTTCCAAGGGTGATTCTAGGAATGATGGAACCAACGATGCTGGGGACTCTCACTTTGATCAAGATTTAAGCAGATATGATCTTGCTCGAATGATTGTTTTGCATGGGTATCCTTTCTCCATAGTCGACCAAATTGGCTTCAGAACTTTCATAAAAAATCTTCAACCTCGGTTCAAACTGGTGTCCTGTGACACAGTAAAAAATGACTGCATGAAAATTTATGAAGATGCAAGGGTCAAGCTTCATGAAGAGTTTGACAAGCTTCCTTGCAGGGTTAATGTCACAGTTGACACATGGAGATCAAACAATGATGCAGAGTATTTATGTTTGACCTGCCATTATGTAGATAATGATTGGAAGCTGTGTCAGAAAGTTGTCAGCTTTCTGCAGGTAGAAATGACCTCTACAGTGGAAGAAACCAGTAAAATAATAATCGATAACCTCTATGAATGGAGTATAGACCAGAAATTAAACAGCATTGTATTGGACAACACCAAAAACGGTGATGTGGTTGCTAGAGAACTTCTAAAATACTTTCGTTTGAAGGAAACCCTTTGCTCAAATGGTGATTTCTTTCATGTTCATTCCTTTCAGCAAATATTGAATCTTATCATCCAGGATGGTCTTGAACTGGCAGCTAAAATGACAGACAGAGTGCGAGAAACTGTGCAGTATGTGAATTCCTCACAAGAAAAGATGCATTTGTTCCAGAAGGCAGCAAAGAAAGTTTGTGCTCCTAATAAATCCTTGTATCTAGATGTGCCGTCCAAGTGGACTTCAACTTATATGATGCTTGAACGCGCCTGTGAATTTCAAGAGGCTTTTATCTGCTTAGCTGAATGGGACAGTGAATACGGGAACGCTCTATCATCCAGGGACTGGAATATTGTCAAAGCTTTTGTGGATTGTTTAGAAGTTTTCTATAATGCCCTTGGGAAAATTTCAGCCACAAAGATTCCTACTGCCAATATCTGTTTTAATGATATCTCTGCCATCCATTCACTGGTGAAGACCTGGTGCACGAGCCATTTACCTTTGATTAAGTCTGTTGCTTGCCATATGCTTTCCAAGTTCGAGGAGTACTGGGGCATGACAAGAACAATGATGGCAATTGCTTCTATTCTAGATCCACGATACAAGATGAAGTCAATTGAGTACTTTTCCAAGTTAATTTACGAGCACCCTGATGATGCTAAGCGAAGAACAGAAATTGTGCACAAGTGCTTAGTAGATCTTTACAATGAATATTCAGCTCAGACCCCAGGCAACCAAGCCTATCTCTGCTATGCTGGGATTGGTGGGAGCTACACTAACTCTAGTTATGGTACTGCAGGAGAAACTAAGAATCCCTCTCGCACAACATTGTCTGATACACGTAGAGGACTTGATCAGTATCTCCAAGAAACTTCATCGAATCAACCTATGAAATCTGATCTGGATCTCTATTTAGAGGAAGCTGTTCATCCCTCTAAAGAGGGCCTTGAGGACAGTTTTGATGTCTTAGCGTGGTGGAAGTTTAATGCTGCAAAATATCCTGTTCTCTCTGCAATAGCACGCGATATACTAGCGACCCCAGTATCTGTTGTGTCATTGGACATTGAAGAGAGAATGTTGAATGAGTTCCTGAGTTCCTTGGACCACATGACGATACAGGCATTGATGTGTGGGCAGGATTGGTTAAGAAATGAAATTGAAGGTAAAGCTCATAGGGGTCCACTTCTCTTGTATTTAATAATTAGCTATTTCTCTGTCAATTAACATTTTGATCGTTTCAGCAGTATTTTCTAGTAAATTGTCCCTGTTTCTATATTTCATTTTTTTTCTCTTTGTTCTAGCAGCTGGACATATGGATAGCGGTTCTGCAATGTGCTTGGTGCCAGCTAATGCCCTTGATTCGTCTCCTCTAATGAGATAGGTAGTCTGCGCTTTGACATACTAGTATTTCTAACTTTTGTTCTTTTGTTTCTTGAGGTACAATAATTAACTGAATGAAGGACCATGCCTAGAGCATATTATTTACTGAAATACTTAAGTCAACTTTGATAAAATATTGAAGCGATGAAAGGTGCTGCACTTCAATCTTTATGGAAGGTTAGGGGCTGTTTCACTTGCATGTAAGTGATAAAATAATTGAGAGGTGAGTTTCGGAAGTGTTGGAAAAGTAAGTTCTATGAAGTGAGAAAAAAGTTCTGATGTTCTCTTACATTGGTGGAAGTGAGTATAAATCATGATATGTTATTCTAAAACTTCATAAAAAATATTTATAAGTATTTCGTATGTTAATTGACTTTTTATTACTCAGAAGCGACTTCGGTTCAAAAAATCCCAAAGTCATTCTACTTTATTTTAGTCATGTTTCACTTCCTACAAACCTCTTAGGAATTGAGAACTCTTTCTGTTTTCTTTTTGCTTTTTACAGAAATCTTTTTTTTTTTTTTTCAGACAAGTGAAAAACAGAATCTACCTCACTCTGTTCTTGGTGAGTTTCGTGCAAGTAAACAAGCCCTTTCCCTTAGTGGAATTAGTCTGACTTGAATTGGGTAAATCATATTGTTCCTTTAATTAATTTCTAAGGGATCTGAATATTTGCCTTAAGAAGCTCCTAATTGCTCAGAGAGACCCAATTCAAGGCAGGTTAAGAAGCTCCATATGCTTGATCATTCTGTGTTGACAACCCTCAAACTATTAATGTTAGCAATCAAATCTAGGACGGTCTAACTAACCCAGTTTTGTGATTCATTCATTTAGCTTCATTGTTAAGGATATAGTTTGCTCGTTGATCTTGGAGATGATTTAGCTTTGTGTATCATGCAACAATTATTTGCTATTTGCTACTTGTTAGTATGTGTTGCTTTAGTCCAGATATTAAAATGAGAATACACTTTGAATGGATGATGTTTTTATTGTGAGCAAAATCTTTTCATCTCATCCATGTGATAGATTGAACACACTCAGACCAGACTAGTATACTTTGATTGATTGTGCATGCAAAAGCTGACAGCTGAACATTATTTGGCATGCCATTGTCAAAAGAAATTTAATTCTAAATCCCTTTACTAGCAAAGCGACTTCCTTGCAGTGTTTGATAGCTCAAGGTTTCTTTTCACATAACTTTGTTTCACTTTATTGCAGTGATCCTATATCTAAATTCAACTATTGCTGGATAGAACTATTATATGTTTAACTGGATTTCAGGGTTAACCTCAATGGGATGACAAGTTCTGGTTTCCCAGCAGACAACTCTTGGCAGCTTTAGAAATTGCGAGAAGTGTATGATAGCTGTCGAAATTGTAAGAAGTTCCAAATTCTGTTGCCTATTAGTTTATGTTGACTATTCATCTAGATCAATACTACCTGCGACCATGTAAAGAATTAGGCAGGGTAGTGATTGATGGTTAGTTGATTCCGCGTTTGACGGTGGTTGTAATTGTTCCGTGACCCTTTTATGTTGAAGCTTTTTCCTTGAGCTGTCCACATCTTGTACATTACCTTATAGTTTACATGGCTTCTTGCAAGATAAAAATTTCCATCTCTACCAATTTACATCTTATACATTTAAAATCTGATTTATTCAGCTCTGTTTCTTTTGGTTCTCTAATTGCTTTAACTTTGCTTGCAAAGAATCTGTTCTTTCCTGCAGCTCTTTAGGTGCTTCTTCAACAGCCGCCCTGCTCTGCTTCATGGAAATCTCTGCTTTCCTTTTAAGCCTTCTGATTTCTCTGATGTAGTTGTGCAGCCGGTCGATTATAAGCGCTAGAAATAGTATGTAACCTGCAGAGTTCACAGAGAGGTAAGTCATCATGGGCACTGGGGATAGGAACAGAACTTCATGTATGTACATACCTAGAAGTGTGGCTTGTAAGAGGTGGTGAGTGAACAGGACCTGAACGCCGAGCTTGTCAGGTGAGTGGTTTGGGGAAATCTTAAACATGGTGTAGACACTAGCAGCAAAGAGTACGAGCAATGTCGCGGCCAATGTCTTCACAACAATTGGCCTGTGCCCACGTTTGAGTTTGTCGAGCACAGTAACAACAAGCCTCCGTAAAGGCGTGCGGAACAGCAGCATAACTGTTAACATTGCCTCTGCGGCTAGCACTGCGAATAAAACCTGGATCATTGTTCAATAACAGGTACCTAAGTTGGTGAATGCTTAACAATGTATGTAAGACTGATCTTATACTGCTGTGCTTTTTTTCTCTGTTGAATTGTTTTGGAGCAAGGAAGACTTGGTTAGAAAGAATAGCACAAGCAGATTAAATGGATTATCTAATAAAGAAATGGTGCTTGTCTGCTTGTGCAAGAACCAATTGTCTGAGTGTATAAGAGAATAAAGTTTGCACTCCAAACAAATTCCAAGTGAGATCCTTTATGCAAGTTGATTCCATGAAAAGTTCTCCAACTTATGGCATTCCATTATGCAAAAATGGCTACATTCCTTGCTTTACAAACACTAGGACGCAATGCTTTCTCCAAATTCCATGCCAAGAAAGGAACAAAGGGCACATATAAGGCACACCAGAGTCACACCAATCTTAATTATCAAAGAACAAAAAAAAAAGTTTCAAATTGAGATCATCAAAGGTTTTCTTTTGTTCATTTGAAGTTGTTAGGGTGGATTCAAAACATTTGAAACTCTAAGATGGCTGACGGTGCCATGAGACCTGTTGCAGCAGTTCTTGCATTGCTCAACTTCTGCTTGTATGTGATTGTTGCAGCTCTAGCAGGGTGGGCTCTTAACCATGCCATTCACCATACTTTTGTAGTAGGTAAAGGCTTGTTTCAAATAGCCGTAACTCTACATTCTCTCGTCAGATTTTAAGTTTCGAACAGTTCATATATTTTAATTACATAAGAAATTCAGAACTCTATTTTCATATACGGAACTCTAGTTCTAACTTTCTTATTTGCACACTTTTTAATACAATCATATCTTTCAATTTTTAAGACATTTTAAAAAACTATTGAAACACAAACGCTGAACTTTATTTTCACTTTATTTTTCAAAAAATTCTACTTTTCACTTTTGAGTTTCACGAAACTCAGTTACGGACATTTAAAATACGCCTTAAAATATTCTTTTCTGTAAGCGAATTCGAAAGTGATTTTCTTTTGACTTCCGATTGACTTTTTATGTTTACTTTTACAAATTTATTCTCGTAAGTAACTTTCGAATAATACATTTTTGAAAAAATTTATTTTGTTTAGAAACCCACTTTCAGATTAAGCATAATGCCCTCATGGGTTTTGGTTAGAACAGATACAGGGCTGGTGCTTCCTGCCCATTTTTCACCAATCTTCTTCCCAATGGGGAACGGAGCGACCGGATTCTTTGTGGTTTTCGCGCTTATAGCTAGTGTCGTCGGAGCAGGGTCTGTGCTTGCAGGACTTAACCATGTCCGTCACTGGGGACCTGAGAGCATGCCTGCTGCGGTTTCCGTGGCTACCGTCGCGTGGACACTCACCCTTCTTGCAATGGGGTAAGTTCTCCGTGAGGAGGAGATTATGCATGAACCGTTTTTGACATTCCATTTCACTCCATTCAAAAACTCTACTTTAATTTATATTTTTTAATAAATTTTTTATAATATTTATAGAATATATTTAAAATTTAGAAAAATATAAAAGAAATTTATGTTATAAAATTTATTTATTTTATTATTATTTAGATAAAAAAATAAAATTTAATTTTCAAAATAAAATAAAATATTTTTTATTTAAAAAAATTTTATTTCAAAAATATTTCAAACAATCTATTAGTGGGTACATTTAGCATTACTTTTCAACCATTTATTCTTTCATTTTTGTTGTAAGTTTTTGAAAACATTTTTATAATATTTATTTATAAATTTAAAAAATTTTAAAAATAGTAGATAGTATTATTATTTTTTAGGAAAAAATATAACTTTAAATTTTCAGAATATTCTTTATTTAAAATTTTTTTTATTTTATAAGTATTTTCAATCTTATATTTTAATATTGGATTTTATGTAATGCAATTGATTGAAAATATTTGAACTTGTTAGATTGGCCTGCAAGGAGATCAAACTTTCAGGAAGAAATGCCAAGTTGGTGAGTGATCTTGAACTCAGAAAAAAAAGGGATTAACTAATTAGAGTTTGTTTCAAATATACAGAACTTTAATTTTTTCGTTTAGATTTTAAATTTGATCATTTCACGTATTTTGATTGTCACTCTGAATTTTAATTTTACTTTCACATCGAATTCAACTTCTATCAAAATTTATTTTTAAACTTTATTTTATTTATTTTAAATATCACTCCGAGTTTTGCTTTCATCGAACTTTACTTTTTATCAAACTCTATTTGTACAAATCTTAATTTTGCAAAATTCAGTTACTTGCATTTGAAATTCGCTATTATCGAGAACTTATGGCTATTTTAAAAAACAATTTTTCAGAGAACAATGGAGGCGTTGTTGATCATCCTTTCAGCGACGCAGTTACTCTACATACTTGCACTTCTTGCAGGGTCAGCTATGAAATTGCGTCCAACTCCGAGGGTCTAATTGAAAACTTAATTTTCAAATTATTTTGATTTGATTGAAATTCCAAAAATGTGTGAATAATGTTCGTGAAAGATTGTATATGATTCTTTGGAGCATTTTATTTTATTGTATTTATTTTTATTTGTTTAATTTAGTTTTCAGATGTTACTTTGTTTTCTATTTTGCAAACAAGAAAATGTTTTTTTATTTAATTAAATCTAAAAATTAGTCTCAAACAAGTTTTTACTTTTGAACATATTTATAATTAAATCAAAAGTAAATATTGATTAAGAAATTAATTTTATTTTTTATGTAAAAAAAATTTATTTTTTAAAAATTGAACAAAAATATCTTCTATTTTATAAAAAAAATTTTAAAAATTTTTTTTAAACGCTCTCATATGTAATTAAGGAATCTATCATTCTAAACAATTTATTTTATTTGCCTAACTTTTGTTGTTCATGTCATGTGTATTTTTGGCTACCATATATAGATGTGGTAGCACAAAAGTAAAAAGAATGTTTTATATTTGCATATCATGACTTTCTAAAAATGTTTTGGTAGCTACTAATATTCTTCGTTAGCATGCAACTAAACTATATTAATATTTAACAAAGTATTATTATTTGAAATTTCATTACATATTCAGTAATATTTTTATCGAATATATTATTTATGGAATATTCTGTGTATTCAAAAAAGTTACGTTATTGTCAAAATATTACTTTTCGACAATTTTTATATATTTTTAAATAATTTATTCTACTTAACTATTTCTAAATTTTCTTTTATTAAATTTTTTGACAGATTAAAATTTTTTTTCAAAACCAATATGCAAATAAAAAAATAAGCCTAATTTTTTTATAATTATTATTTTAAAATTATTAATAATTAATACGATACTAAACTTTTGTTATATAGTTGTTTTTTAACGAAACAATCTGTTTAATAAAATGATGTGAATTATTTAGAAAGTGCTAATAAATTGAAGCTTTTGAAAATATTTTAAAATAAATTTTATTTTTTTATCTTAAAAAATAATAAAAATATATTTTTTAATATATATTTTATTTTTTAATTAAATTTTATAAAATATATATTAAAAAATATGAAATAAAAAAATAATTTTGAAAAAATCTCAAACGCTTCCGAACATAACCGAAAGCGGTGGCTACTGAATAGTATTCTAAACGAACTACATTAATGAAGAGAAACCAAATCATGTACACAACTATGTGAAAAAATTTTCAGCAAGTTCTGTTGAGAGTTTTTGTTATTTTTTCTTAGAGATAAATCTTCGCATAGATAGTACAACTTAATGCAGGTTTAAATACTATACTAGAAGATATTTTTTATGAATTTATAAATCCAAATATTAGAACACATATCTTATATAAAGATTATCAAAAACTTTGCCAAGGACAAAAATATTTGACTATCCTAATATTAAAATAACATATCTTTCTTTGTATATCTGTTTTGATTTGATATACAAAATTTTTAGTTTCTTCCGGTTTGTTTTTTTAAAGATTAACAAAGACAAATTCAATAAGTGATCCCATTTTTTAAGTTTAATTAAGCATCAATGAACACTGTGACTTAAGTCATGATATGACTTAATTAAGGTGGTGTTTTTATTTTAATTTATTTTATAATAACTTATAGAATTTTGAAAAAAAATTTTAAAAATTTATGACGTAATATTTTATGTTATTTTTTTATAAACAAAAACTTATTTAAAAAACTTTTAAAGTATTTTTTATTTAGAATTTGAAGTACTCTGAACATCTCTTAAAACTCTCTTGAAATTTCTAAATTTTTGCAATAAGTCAATGCAATATCTTTGACAATTATCCAAGAAAATTATATAATACGTAACGTCAAGATACGCCGAAAAGATATAAAATATTATTAAATTATTATCGTAAACAATGTTGACTATTAATTATATAAATATTATCGTGCAATTTAGAAGACGTTTCACATAAGTTTTAATATATTATTTTTTTTAAATTTTTGTTTTTAAAACTATTTATACAGTCTTTAGAATTCGTTTTAAAAAAATTTTAAAAGACATAATAAATAAATCGTATGCAATAGAATTATTATATATATAATTAAATTAAAAAATTAAACTTGTTATCTAAAAGATTTAGAGGCTATTTTTTGCTTGTAAAGCTACCTTTTTTATCAAAAAATTTATTTTTTATAAATTTTTTATGTTTTTTAATAATATTTATTTTAAAAAAATTATGCTCTATACAAAACAATACACTTCTTAGTTAGTAGTTTATTTTTTATTACAAAAGTACTACTCCATTTCCAAAAGTTTACTACAATTACAACTTTTCATATGCAATGAAACAAAATTGGGGCACTTTTGTGCACCAATGTTAACACACATTTTTCTCACTGCACAATCTACAAACACCTACTCGATTTATATGAAATTGCAAACTAGCTACATGTACGGACACACATGAAGATTGAACATAACTAATTCGATCTCCGACCGACGAGATCGCCGGCGGCGGCATTGCTGTTGTTTGCATTGGCAGCATCAGTAGTCTGGTTGATGGAGACGGCAAACGGATCATCTTGAGGAAGGAGTCGATTGGGATTGACAATTGTGAAGAACATCAGAACGAGAGTGACCAGAACCGAAAGGATCGAGAGCGCAAGCATGAGCACTTTCGTTATCACACCGTGCACTTCATGAGCGTACTCTGTTGCCGCCTGTGCCAAAATCGTTAGTGGAAATGAGTACGCCCACCATGCCACACTAAATCTGCGCATCGATCGCTTGAACAACGCAGGCCTTGATATCTGCATCATGTATGTTAGTTTTGACAACTTTTCGTAAGTCACTTCTTCATCTAGGACAAACTATAGAAACTAGATATTATTTTTTAGAAAATTAAAAATTAAAATAGTCGTGATCATCTATATGAGTCTTTATAAGAAAAAAATTATTTATATCATCGTCTCATATTTTAATTTATTTTTATAAATAAATAAAAATTCGACGCTCTTAGAAAAAATGTGTACGACACGGCAACTCTAGTATAAATGTGTATAGCTGTGTTCCACATTTTTTTGGAAGTGCCTGAGAAAGCAACAAATTAAAACTCTAAAACGAAACAAAATACTGTGACTCAAAGAAAATTACACTATTTTGTTTCTATATGCATGCAATATACATGAACGTACAACATTTATCTTATAATAATTTACATAAAACATTATGATTCATCGATCAATGAAGCCGAAAATTTCGTTCACCACCTTTTTTGTTTTCCTAAGATCCGTAAAGAAGACGACAAGGAAAAGAAAGTATAGATAAATATAGATTTGGTTAATTTTTTCTGACTCATATGATTCGAATATATTCAACTTCGTCTTCAGTAGGTTTGACTTTTACGTGTCTCGTCATGACAAGGAGAGGTTACAAGTATTTATAAAATAGAATTTTTAATATAAAATATATTTTTTTTATTATAAATTTTATTTAGTTATTTTTTTATTTTAGAAAAATAAAAATATATAATAAAAAATTTTATTATGTAGAATTTTTTATATTTTTAAATAAATTTTTTAAATATTTAATAAATATATATTAATAAAATAAAATAAAAAATTGAAAAATTCGGGGAGCGCAAAACCAAACGGCCCTTACGTTTAAGTGTTTAGTTTAGGCACTCACCAGAGAAGCGAAGAGGAAGAGGGAGAGGAAGAAGAGCATCCGGCAAGGAAAATCGAAGGTTCCGGCGATGGCATCCCACGCAAGGCTGGCGGCGCTAGGTGCTGCGAAGAACAGAAAGAATACTGGCCGGAGCATCGCTGGTAACGAGTCGCTACCTTGGTGTCTTTGGTAAAGCGTTACGAACAGCACCAAGTAGTGCGCCATCCCGAGCGAGAACATGCACACAGCGCTCTCGCTCCACCCAGTGGCCGCCGCTGCTCTCGCTCCGACGAGGTTTCCGATCACTGTCATCTGACTGGTCGGGTTTGCTACCACTGACAAGAACCTCTTTCCGTTGGTAGTGAACCATTGGCCGTATATCTTCACGTCAAGAGCTAGTATCGGTATCGCGAACGCGAGCCAGAGAAACTTATGCGACTGCGAATGAGACGAATCGAACGGAGACGACTGCAGCAGAAGCAAGGAAGAGATGAACGGTGTAAAAAGGTAGTTTACGCCGACGTGGTGAGCGAACTCGGCGCGGGCGCTGGAGAAGTGAAGGGCGCAACGGAGGACGTAAAGCAGGCAGAGAGCCGCGAGGACGGCGAGAGACAGGCACCAGAGTAAGAGGAAGGCTACCGACGGCAAGTTGGGGAGCAACGGAAGTGTGCTTGCTTCTGTCTTTGGAGGATTGGTTAGGGTTTTCCATAGTAGTGCTTGTCCGCATAAGGCAAGGCTTATGCGGAAAAAACCGGCGTGGTAACGAGACAACGCCGACGACAGATGTTGCAAGTGACGTTTGGGTCTTGGTAGATACACAGCAACGGCAGCAGTAGCTGCTGCTGCTAGTGCTGCCGGTGATGTTGAAGCTGATGATGAAGCAAATGTTGCCATGATTGTTGATGAAGTAGAAGAAGAAGGGAGTTCATCGACAATTTGAATTTCTCCTTCTTCCATTTCTTTTGAATGAACGTGTTTTCGCTGCGGGTTTGTTTTCGGTGATGTGAATTATCTTCTTTCCTACAACGCTGTGTTGTGGCTCGGTGCATTTTGTGTGGATATGAGTGTGTATATATAGGCTTGTAGCTTATAGGACATACACAGTACGCAAAATTAGGGTGTGTGTGTTTTTTTTTTCCTGCGAAAATGAGTTACAAAAAAGTAAATTATTAGAAATAGTAAATATTTTATTAAAAATGAGTTTAATTTTTATATTATTTGTAAAAAGAAATGAATTATAAGTAGCTTCTTGTGTACTTTTATTGTAAGCTGAAATTGAGCCGTAAATAAATTTTTTAATGAAAAAATTAGACCTGTAAGGGTGAAAATAATACAAGCTTAGTTTAAATTCAATGAGTATTTTGAAAATTTTGCGTTGGTCGTTCAATATAGGCTAGACTTTAGGCACGATTTGGCCGTACATTTGGTTAGCATTTTATTTTGACTTCTTATTTTAATTTTATAATATTATATAAAATTTATTTAAAATATTAAAAAATATATATCGTAAGATTTTGTTATTAGTATTTTTATTATTTTTTGAAATATTTTTAAAATATTTTTTATATAATAAAATTTCTATTTTATAAGTATTTTTAAACGTTTGAAAAAAAAAAAGTGTCGAAAATGATGCTCGAGCAAAAATAAAATTAGTTAACTTAGTCAGTAGGCCAACGTCTCCCTTTTTCTATTAAATTAAATCGTGCTATATTAAGTGGATGCTAGAAATAATATGTATTTATATGTAGGAGGAGATGTTAGATCTCAAATAGTTGGCGAATTAGTTTGATAAGAAAACCCTATCCAAATTTCACGTTTGGTTTGCAGACATGGGCGCACCGGAGATTGTCGACACCGGTGGTTCGCTTGGAGAATTAACATATTATAAAATTGTTTAAAAATATGAATTGTTTTTTAAAAATGAAAAGTGCTTATTAATAGACAAACATTTCTAGTATAAGTTCAAAAAACTTACAGCAAAATATTACAATATCTAAAATAAATAAAATATTATATAAATAAATTTAGAAAATAGTTTTTAAAAATTTTTGTAAGTTGATATTAGAAGTAGTTATAAAATATAATTTTTCTGAAATAAAAAATATTTTAAATTTTTTTCAAAAAACAAATTGATTTTTTTTATCTAAAAAAAATTATATATATATATATATATAATTTTTTGTACTTTTAATTTTTAAATATGATATAATATATTATAAAATTATTTAAAAATATGAAGTGTATTTTAAAAATGAAAAGTGCTTATTTTTTGTCGGCGCCCTTAGAATACAAGTTTCTAGAACCTTCAGATCTTTTACCTTTAAATATTTCTGAAATTCATAGAAGGTTGATAAAACAATTAATCAAAACCTAAGCAATTGCAGTTGTTAAATGCTTAATTTCTTTTGGAAAGCATTGTTACAACTTCCCTCTCACCCACTTCTTTGACATCACGAGCAAAACAAAGTCTTCGCAGGCTTTCGTCATACATTAACAACTAAAATACAAACGGAGATTAAATTTGTTTAGTTTACCATAAGTAATTTAAAAATAACTTTTTATTAACTTCTTATATTTAGAGCAGTCTTTTTTTTGGTTCGTAAAACTGAATTTCGCAAAATAAATATTTCGAAAAGTGGATTTAGATGACTTCATCTAGTTTTGAAGCAAACTGAACAAAAAAGTAAGTTTTTTTGTCAAAATCTGCAAAAAAAAATAGTAGTTGTGGCAATTCGTATTTCTGAGTCGATTTCGGATGAACTTATATAATAATCGGATCAAAATTATTCAATCTTAATCCGATCTATTTATTTATATATGTTAAAATTATCAATTCTAATTCAATCTATTTATAATCGGATCAAACTCGAATCGACCCATTTAATAATTAAAATTATTAAAATAAAAATAAAAATAATATATATTAATTATTAATTATGATATATTTCAAAAGAAAAATATTAATTTTGACAAATTTTATAAATTAAATAAAAATTAGTTAAATTAAGATAAATTAAAAAATATATATACAAATTATTTTTTAATTATTAAGTAATATATATTATATAAATAGTTAAACGGATTAATTTCGGATCAATCCGAACCCGTTTAAAATTTCGAATCATTTTCAGATCGATTCGAATTCGACTTTTTCAGATCAATTTCGGATCGGGTCGAAATTTGCCCCACTTAAAAAACAGTGACTTCGATGAAAAATTGAAATATTTTTATTTGATAAATTTATTCTCACAAATGTTTTTTAAAAGGTTATTTTCGAACACTTGTAATAAAAAAACACGTTGAGCTTAGAGACAAACTGATTAGCTTCCTTTGAGCGTTTTGAGATTGTTATTCTCAAGTTCTCAAAAAATATTTTATATTTTTTAATAATTTTTATAATATTATTTAGAATTTATTTAAAATTTTAGAAAAACAAAAAATATTATGTAGTAAAATTTATTGTTTAAAATAAATAAAAATATTTTTCGTTATTAAAAAAATTTATTTAAAAAAAGTTTCTAAAATATGTTTAAAGTATATTTTGCGGTACTTATTATTGCTTATCAAAATCTTCATTCACTTTCTTCTTTTTCCATAAACTTTTTAAATATTTTGAAATTATTTTTTAAAAAAATTAAAATTATAAGTTATAAAAAAAATTTTTATATATAATTTTTTTGGATAACAAAAATCAAACTTATTATTTAAAAAACTCTAAAATAAATTTCTTTTAAAATATTTTTTATTCTAAGTACTTTGGAAACGTCACCATAGAGTAGTACAGAGGGACTCTGTACTAGGATAACAAAAATTATCTAAAATACATTTAAATGATATCATTTTCAAAGTTCAAATATTTTTCATTGCTGAATTAGGTGGCGATGATGCACGACATCACAACGTAAAACCCAACAACTTAAAATCTATATATATATTGAAATAATTTCATTTTTAGAGGCACTTTTTTTAATCTAAAATTTCAAATTCAATATCTATTGTTAGATATAAAGAATTATTAGTAAAAAATATGCTGATAAAATTTTAACTCAATTAAAATACAAATCAATTTCCATCCGACGTTTGATCAAATGATATAAATAATAAATTTTAATAAAGATTTTTTTTCTTTTTTATATTATTTTGATTAAGAGATTTGATGGAGATCAATTCATTATTCGATTTATCTAAAATTTTATCACTATTTTTGTAACTCATAATTTTTTATCCAACGGTGAAAATTATATTTAAAATTTTTTAGACATCTTTTTAAAAAAAAGTGCTCTAAAATGCCATTAAGAGTGGAATGTTTCTATCCTCACTCTATATATATATATATATTTTGTTCTCAAATGCATTGCTGAATTAGGAAGCAGGAGTTCAACTACCCAACAAAACCAAAAGGCTAACAAAATTATATATATATATGTATAGCTCTTCACCACCTTCAACTCTCTTCCAAAATTAATATTTCCAATTTCCGATCATTGTCGCCGGATTTTTTCGTTTTCTTACTCCGGCAGGTCAGCCATGGTCAAGAGGACAGTGTTGAAGGTGAATATCTCGTGTGGCAAATGCAAGCAGCAGCTCATTCAATCTGTCTCTGCCCTAGAAGGTACATTCAAACTTTTTTACGTTGATTTAGGGTTTTCCGGCGATCTGCTTTGAAGATATAAGGACTTGTTTTAAATGCACATAAACGAGTTTTACAAAAATTGAAATCAGAAAGTAGAATTTTTTTAAAAATAGTGTTAGTTTTTGTGTTTAAACTATTTTTTAAAATAGATTAAAAGTAGAGTTCAATTATTGAAATATAGTTCTTCTCAAAGTATCTATATTTAAACTATCTGAATTATGGAGAATTCTAATTTTAATATTCTGAAAAAAAAAATTAGAGTTTCATGCATTTGAAACAGGCCCATAACCTAAACCCGGCTATTGCGTGTACTGTCTTTCAGGTGTGGACAAGATTGAGGTGGATGCTGCAAAGGGAACGATGACGATCACCGGAGACGCGGATCCGATCGAAATAATAACCCGAACGAAGAAGACGAAGAAGTTCGTCGAAGTACTAACTGTTGGCCCTCCATTGCCTTCACCGTCGTCGTCGTCGACTTTCTGGAAGTCATCCTCCTCCGACGACAAGAACAAGCACTCAGGATCAGAAGCAGCTGATGATCGTCACCGTTCAGACGATCAAAAGAATAAGAAACAAAGCATCGTAAGGTTAGAAGACGATCGTGATACAGAGAGGAAGACGATCATCGGCGCCGGTAAACGCCTTGACAACGATGATGATCATAATACTACTACTTCTGAGACAGTTACATATACGAAACAGCAACGTTCGCATGACTACAGGTTTTATCCGCAGCCACCACCGGCGAACAACCACCCTATGGTTTACTCCATGCATCCACCGCCGGTGTACGGATATTATCCGGCGGTGCGTCATGATCAACACCATTATAGTTATCCTGTACAGCAGGAGATAGTTGAACAACAACCGGTGGACCCATGCTCTATCATGTAAATAAACAAATTAAAAATTATATATTGTATAATTTTTTACTTTTAAAGATTTTTAACATATTTTTTATTTTAATAAATTTTATAATATCTTCTAAAATGAAGCAGATCATTAAAAGTTATAACGTCCAAATTCAGCCGCAACAAAAAAAAAAATATATTTTGGATCTCTTATACTTTGTTCAAAGCTAGAAGTCACGGTTGAGCTTATGACACGCAGGGCGTGTTTTATCTTTTTTTATAATTCTAAAATTTTCATTGAATTAAATTTTAAAAATTGACGTATTTATTTTTAATAGAAAATTTCACTTGATAAATAACTTTTAAAATCACTTTTATTAATTTTTTTAAATTTAAATTTAAATTTCTTCGCTTTTATTAATTAATATTAAAATTAAACTTATATTTAATAATTACTATTTAGTAACTCAGTTTTGTAAAAATGTATTCTTTTAGATTTAAAGATGAGTTATTAAGAATTAAACTATCATAGATAGTATTATTAGAAATTAATTTGTGTTATTATTTTTTATAAAAAAATAAGTTGAAAGTAATTTATTTATATATTTATATTATTCTTTTTAATAAAAAAAAGTGAATTACATAGATGAAAAGAACGTGCCGTAGCGTTCTTCTCAAAAAAGTTATTAAAAAATATATTAAAATAAATTTTCAATGAAATTCAGAATTTATTTTAAATAAAAAAAATAATTATCAGGAAAAACTTTTTGATAAATAAATAAACAGGTAATGCTATTCTTTTTATTATGACCCACAACTTTTCAATTGCATCTTCAATATTTTTTAAAAATAGATTATATTCACTTTATTTCCAATTTATTAAATATTATAATTTGTTTTTATAGCATATCTATTGTTCCTCCGTATATAATAATATAAATGAGCAGCTTTTAATAAAGAAAAGAAAAGATATCAATTAATAAAAATTATATAATATAAAGTTTATAAAAAGAAACCTTCATGGTAACAATAATAGAGAGCAACATGGACGGCCAAATATTCTATAACTCATTCTTTAGAAATGCAAAAAAAAAAAATGCTTTTATATTTTTTTAATATTTTGTTGATATTATATATAGGATGCGTTTAATTGGTGTATGCAAATTTATTTTCATATAAAATTGTGTTCTATATAAAAATAAATATTCTTCATTTGGGGCATCAAATAAGAGTCGTAAACAAACATAGTTATATAAAATCTTTTTCTCAATATTTTTTTTTACAAGTTTTCATCTCTTCTTTTAAGTTTTTTTTGCCACAAAATCTTTAACTCTCTTTGATAGTTCATTTAGATAAAGGCTAATTTAGCCATAAAAGAACGTGACTAAGTGCCACACTGATCAAGATAAAACTCTAAACTCATGATAAGTAATATCAGAACTAATGTTTGGCTCGGAAGATGGCTAGTGGTAGTGACGTTACTATCTTCGAGGGACGAGAAATAGAGAGAGAGCTTCCGAAGGCACCAAACAACGTAAGGAGAAGTTTAGAAATATGATGTCGGACTTAACCGCGAGACTGTCAAGGTAGAGCTTGCCATTGCCGATAGAATGGACCAATACCAAGATGTGAGTCAAAGCATAGAGAACCTCCGGAATAGAATTGTTATACTTATTGGTTTGACATAGAATTGTTATACTTGTGAAAAAGTAAACTAACCTAACATCATAAGAAATATATTTCTTATAGCACCCACTGAGTGTACTCCAGTTAATTCAATTTTAGAATATTCTGATTCAACTTAGAATAACTTTATTTAGTTTCTTTTTTTTTTTTTCCCTAAGCAATAGTTCAATGCATTGTGGAGTGCTTTTTTGCCAAACCAAAACGGTAGCCACAGCTTTTTTGTGGAGTGCTCAACTCCATCAATTGTTTTTGACTGAAGAAAGAAAAATATATAAAACTCCAGCATGATAAAAGAAGCAACTTCATAGTAAGGGCGTATTTTTAAACATCGATAACTGAATTTCATAAAAATAAAAGATTAAAAGTAACATTTTTTAAAAATAAAATTAAAATAGAATTTAATTTTTATATTTTAATATTTTTTAAAATGTATTAAAAATTTAAAAATATAATTATATTAGAAAATATATAAATAATTAAAATTAAAATTTTGTATGTAAAAATAAAATTTTAAAAAGTTCTTATATAATTAAATATATAAATTATTGATCAAAAAAATAAAATTATGCGGGTTTAAAACAAACCATAAGTCTTCTTCTGGTCGAACTTCATCCCACTTAGCATGATCTGTCACTTACAGTTGTCGCCTCATCCCAATCCTCCTCCTTTGTACCAGATTTAGGTATCGTTTATTTGGCGTTACTCATAAATATTTTTTATTTATTTATTTTATTTATAATTTTATAAACTTTTTATAATATTTTATAAATTTTATTAATTTAAAAATATATGAAAAATTTATATTTGTAAATTTTTAGTACTTATATATTAATTTTTACATAAAAAATAAAGTTTTTTTGTTCTAAAAAAGTTTTATTTTATAAATATTTTTAAATATCTTTTTTAAGACTGGCTATAAGTATGAGCGTATTTTTTTTGAAATAAATTTATGTTTTTTAAATAAATTTAATAAATAAAATTAAAATATAAAAAATAATTTTTATATTTATTTTGTATTTAAAGTAATTTAGAATTAAATTAAAAAAATTACAAAAAAATTTATATTGAATTTTTTATTTATTTTGTATGAAAAATGAGTATGAAAAAAAATATATTTAATGGCTAATAAACAAGGCCTATGTATAGATTTACTAAGAGCTTGCTTTTTTGGATAAAAAATAATTTTTAAATTCAAATGCAAAAAATCAATTTGTGGGCTGACTTTTAACTATAATCATTGGCTGCTTACTTTTTTTTAGGAAACTCACTTCTCAAGAACACTTTGTAGGAACTCAATTCACTGCAACTAATACACGGCCTATGTTGAATCCAAACAGGAGGAATCAATAGGATCTGAAAGCAAGAAGCAAACAGTTTCGCAAACTTCAAAGAAAGATGGATGTTGCAAGTGTTCTACACATGAAAGAAGGCAATGGAGACACAAGCTATTCCAAGAACTCTTCTCTTCAGGTGATCAATCATCTACGCCTTCTTTTTCTTGTACATCTACTGCTTACATTCCATATCTCACGTAACTTGATTGCATATTTTCAGAAGAAGAGCATAGATGCAGTGAAGCACAAGATCATAGATTCTGCAGTTCGAACACTCCTTGAAATGAACAAGAGTAGCAGTACTCCTGCTGAAGCAACGTTCACTGTGGCGGATCTTGGCTGCTCGACAGGATCGAACTCGTTAGAACTAATCAAAGAAATCGTTGATGCAGTTGCATACAAGCAGGAAAGGATTGAGTTCATGGTGTACCTGAATGATCTTCCCAGCAGTGACTTCAACGCATTATTCCGAAGATTACCTGAGCTACAATTCAGAATCTCTAATGCTCTTCCTCCGTTGGTTTGCGTGGCAGGAGCACCGGGTTCGTTCTACGAAAGGCTCTTTCCAAAGGGCAGCTTGAATTTTGTGTTCTCTTGTAATAGCCTGCACTGGCTCTCTCAGGTAGACACTAACTTAGTTTGGTTACAGAAACTTTCCTGCACCCTCATGCGTGACAGCTTCTGAACACTTTAAATGTCATTGCAGGTTCCTTCAGGTCTTTACAATGGCGATACAGGCGAATCAATCAACAAGAAGAACATCTACATATCAGAGAGTAGCCCTCCGATTGCAGCGGAAATTTACTCCGAGCAGTTCCAGAATGACTTTGACAGTTTCCTGAAATCAAGATCTGTTGAGTTAGCTGAAGGAGGGAGGATAGTTTTCACAATGCTCGGAAGGAAGACCGAAGAAAAACACAGTAAAAGCGCGACGTACCTGTGGGATGCTCTTGCTCAATCTTTTGCTAATTTGGCATCACAGGGCATTGTGGAAGAATGTAAAGTGGATTCATACAATGCTCCATTCTATGCCCCATCATTGAAGGAAATAGAAGAACAAGTTCAGAAAAAAGGGGACTTCGTAATTGAGTATGCAGAAACTTACGAGTTCCAGGCAGCTTGTAATGGAGATCCTCGGAAAGATGCCGAAACTATGTCCATGACAGTCAGAGCTATCCAGGAACCGATGATCTCCTACCATTTTGGAGATGGATGCATTGAGGAGCTGTTCCGTGACTACACACAAGTGCTCACCGAAACAATGAGCAAAGAAGAGATCAGAGTAACTCTTGTATGTGTTGTTCTAAGGAAATCAGAAATGAATAACATTTGATGTTCTTTTCAAGCTTGGAATAAACTTGGAATCGTACAAACTTTTGATACTATGAAAAGTACATACTATATATATCTAATCCCAACAACGGAAACAAGGGCTAGAACCATATAAAGAGAGCAAATTAAAAATTTAAAAAAAATCATCTATCCTGAGCAAAGAGTTACAGAAAAAAAAGAACTATTCTTTTCAGTGCCAAAATTCGAAGTATCCAACAAGGAATTCGTAATAAATAAATATCCTTGCATCCAATACAAAGTCCAATGTCAGAATCCTTTAACAGACATCCTTGTTTCAGATTGTTCTGAACGGGCAAGTGGCAAACTGAACGGTTCTTAATGGCTCTCAGCATAGATGCTGTTGCGCCAGAAAGTATCTGAACAGTTAAAAGAGCCCTGCAAGTGAATGTGTGTTCCTCAGCAACCACTCAGGATTTGCATCAGAATTCAGAGGCCATCAAAGAACTTCATAAAATCCTCAAAAGTATCTGCATGTCTAATTTTCAAGAAGGATCCCTTCTCATCCACCTATAATTTTTATAAGCGGTTAGCGCTACAAAAGATATAACATATATATAGTAAGAATAAAAGCCATATCTTAGTTTACTTCTAAGTTTCATCGAACATAAAATTTAACCCATAAGAAAACTAAGTGATGAAAGTGGATGTAATTTCTTTTATACCCAGTATCCAGGCGGACGCAATTTTAGAGTATGTAGATGCCATGCTCATGCAGTATGTGCCAGCATCATGAACCACCAAACCAGCTCCCCAAAAAGGCACCAGTTTATCATTTACACAAGTAGCAACAATATACATATGTACTAGAACAATATACTAGAATATGGGGAAAAATATCAACCTTAGGCAGTGTAGGAAGTTCCCAGCCCCTCCCCAAGAAATCTGCAGACTCACAGACTGCCCCACTACATTCAAGGTTGAGGCTGCATCTGAAGGAGGCGGAGAAACTAACTCTATGTGCTGGACAAAGATGGAACTGAATAAAGGTAATCAAGGTTGAATCCCCATTATACAAGATCAATAGAACATGTCATTTACTGGAAAGAGATTGGTCATTGAAAAGATATGTATATACCTGGTATGCCCAATAAAGACTTGGGTGGATGAGTTCAGCCATACTGCGATCGATGACAATGAAGTTCTTTGCACCATTTGTCTTGACACCAGTCACCCAATTGACAAAGAAGCAAGTATTAGCAATAAGAGATCTTCCTTGTTCTATGATGAGCTTTAAATCACTAGATTTCACTAGCTCACACACCTGCAGAAAAAAACATAAACAGTTATGCCACAAAAATTGCTTCTCACATAGGATAATAATGAACTTGGTATGAATCAGGTCAAGATGGATTGTTTTCGTTAGGTCCTGGAACACAAGTAATCTAACATAGGTCAGCTTTGATAAGCTTTAGCAATTTCTCATTGAAAAATCACACAACATGGGTGTTTCTGACTTTTATTTGAATTAATATCTACTAAGTGCATCTATTCACAAACTAAAACAAAAAAGACGTCTTAGATGCTTCAAGTCTTAGGTTTGAGCAAGGAAAATTGACTAAATGTTCAGTCAAGCACATATCACATTACGCCTGCAGTTTTGGAAAAAGTAACAGAAGTTCTTCTGAAATTCCATTGTTACCCTTGTTGCCCTTCCTACCTAAACATTTCTGCTAAGGAGCAAGTTCCCTAACGACCCTTCCAAATGGTGCCAGGCGATTGCAACTACATCCTAATTCACGTACTACTATTTCAATTGAAAAAAGGAAGCCTAAGAGCCTAAAGGCAACAATCATATAGGGGGAAAAAAAATTTTCAACTGCAAATCTCTAGACCAGGGTTTAAGAACAGCACCCGTATCATAAATCATTGAACATCTTGCGTATACTCCATTCTCCACATTGTGTGCATATCTTGCATAGGGGTTCAAGGTATGAATTGTCTCTTGTGAGCATATCAGGTGCTAGTAGGAAATGATAACTCACATCTTCGAATCTCAATTACATATGTGAAGACAGTGCCTAAAAAGGAATTAATATAGGAGGTGCAGTTCCAAAGGATACAACATCCTAAAGGAGGACAAACAGGCTATTTACCAACTCAATGAAGTTAGCATTACACTACGCTTTCCACAACATGAAAATGGAGAATAATATATGCAAATAATCTTACTTTGTTGATGAGATCCATTGTGTTGGAAGAACTGCTGTCGTATGATAGTAATCAATTGCAAGACCACCTCCAATGTTTAAGTTTTATACATCAAACCCTTGCGTTCGAATTTCATCAATATAATTCACCATCAACATGGCGGCATCTCTAAATATGTCCACCTGCATAGCACAGAAAACAGTTCCCCTAAATTTTGAATTCAATTGCATGTATCTCACGGTCCTCAAACAATCATTATCTTTCATCGTAAATTGCTTCCTCTCTGGAAGGCTGAAATAATTTCACATAATTGATTACATCATAAGCATTTGACTGAATTACCTTTGTAATTGTTGATCCTAAGTGACAATGAGCTCCCACGAGATTTAGTTCGTCGGGATAAGATTTGACGGCTTCGAGAAACCATTGCAGCTTCTCATTTCTAATACCGAATTTGGATATTTTGTTCCAGTTGCAAGAATGTCCCAAAATTCGAACAATGCAAAACAAAACAAAAAAAAGCAGAAGAAAAAGAAGTATACAACATGAGTATGGAATCAAAGCATATTACTTCCCAATTCACAGCCTCTTTAATAGTGAGATTATAACGATAATAAGCAGCAAAGCTCAATGTTGTAGGATGCAACATGCTATGGCATTTCTTGAGAAAATTACTAAACTGAAGCTTATTATTAACATCCTTAAAAGGAAAGCTTGTAGAGGAGCTCCAGGAAGGTTCAGAAATAAGCTTTTCACTGAGTCTCGAATAAAATGACAGTGTGGGAAGAGTCATCTTTCATTACGAGAATAGTTAATTTTGGTCAAATAATAATTAAGTCATTGTTATATATAGTTGGTGACACCTCATGTCAGTTACATGCATATTAACTAATCTAGGCTTATTTTGTCCTCAAAGCAAAGATTGTAATCGGTCTCTTTCTAAAATAAAAATACAATAGCATATTCAAATCCCAACTAATCACAGGCATTAGGATAGAATTTCAAACTCCCTAAACAAAGAACCTTATGAACAAGAATCTTGATCTTCATTCCTACAGATTACGGAGAAATACAGCCAAATTCTAGGGCTTTATAGACAATCACCGGAATAGTGCTATCAGCAAAAGCGTATAATATATACTAACACAAACTAAATCACATGGCCACAAAACAAACAACATTAGCAAAGTTTCCTACATTTTAGATTGCTAATGAGTCCTATAAGAACAAGATAGCAAGGATCAATTTTAATGATCTAAAGGAAAAATATCCATTCACACATAGCGAAATCAACAAAGTCTGCCAACCTTAATTAAATACCTGAGGTTTGTGAGCTTACACATAACTAAGAATCAAAAGAAACAGATTCATTTCGAGTAAGGGAAACAAAGTTTTTACATACCACAGTTACTTATAAGGAATTACTGACCTTAATATTTTTGATAGAGTGAATGATAAAAGTTCATCTTAAAATAAGTAACAAATGGCTAAAGAAAGTGTTGTTACATGAGGATAGGAAGAATGTGCTTTAATGTGGAAATATATTAGCAGTACCTGAGGATCAACATCTGGGTTTGTTCAAAGAAGAATTGGAACTTGTTTTCCTGCACCACTTGCCGTAGTCACTATCTACGTTTACAAATACTCCTTCCTTGGCAGCCAAGATCAAATCCTCCAAAAGTTCTCTATTCTCATTAAAATACACCTGATCCAAAAAACGAATAGCACCGCATACCATTGTTCATCATTCCCTTTCATATACCAAACAATCTCACTTGAGGTAACCTTCTAACGACAATATATACGAATCTAAAAGATTCTGACATAATCTTGACGACCTATGCAGCAATAGCATGATAATCTTTGATAGTTGAATAGACCTACTTTTTGACGCTATAGTGAGCAAAAACACCGATTGTTATGATTCCAGCCACCAGGTCACAGCATCATTCTTTTTGCTCCACATGCAATTTGGCTGTCTTGAAATTATAGTGTGAGCAAAACCAAACATGACATGCCACATTGATCGAATACTGAACACAGTAGTTATGATCACAAAGAACAGGAGTGTTTTACATAAATTGTTATCAAAGTTCAGAAAAATCAATATACTTGCTCAATGCATACTGAGATAAGATTATCATGTGATTACCAATCTTGAAAAGAATGCGGTGCACGCTTAATTAATGACAAAAAATGTTAAGAAGGTAAAAACTACTCTATAAGCTATAACAATGTACAAAAACTACTCTAACAAAAAACACCATAAATTCAAGAATGCAATAGAGAATTGTGTCAAAATTGAGAAAAAAACAATGTATTCGCTACATGTGCGCTCAAGAAAGAACAGGATGTGATTAGCAATCCTCAAATAACGCAACACAGAAAAAAAATGAATCCACTCTACACGCTAAACAAATACCAATAAATTACTCAAAGATTCAAATAAAACAGAGAAACAAAAAGCATTACTTTCTGGGATCGAATCCGGCATGGATAGCGAGACTTAGCTCATTTCTTCTAAGAAGCTCCACACCCAATCCCTCCAATATGCTTCAGAATCTTGAGATTATTGTTTGCATTAACCGCGTACGCGATCACGCCGCCATCCAATCCTTCCAGGGCATCGACGTAAGCCTTCACATTCCCAGTGACCTGCGGCCCGCTGTAGAAATAGAGAGGGCTTCTTTTCGCGATGTCCAGCGCTTCCACAAGTTTCAATCCCTCGCGACGAAGCTCGCCGTCTGACAGCCGGGTGAATGCCGACGTGACGGTTTCCACTTGCCACGGCTGCAGAGGTGAAGATTATACTGAGATAGCGGTTGTGACTGAGAGGAAAGGAAGGGTTTTGGCTGGAGAAAGGTAGAGGTGAAGAAGAAGGAGGAGAGATGAGAAGCCTCCGCCATTGGTGAAGCTGCTGAAGCTCTCAGGTCGGTAGACTACGTTAACCCGACGGTGAAGTGGAACGCGGTCTCTTGAGAGAGAGAGAGGAATATTGGGCTTTTTATGGGCTTACTTTATTTAAATGGGCTGTACTCCGATGGACATATTTGAACTATTTTTTTTTTATAAGAATATATAGGTTTTCTATAAAAAAAAACTCCTGTTTTATGAACTCCTTACTAAAGTTCGAGTTATGGCATTTTAACAAATCAATTTAATAAACACAAAGATTTTATATATCATTTTAATACACACTAGCTACTCATAAACTAAGGCATTTGTTATTTTCCAAATTATGTTAATATTTTGTTACAAAATTCTTATTAATTAATATTAACTTCTTATAATTAATCAATAATTTATTTAACATTATACAACTTTCATACAGATAACTCACAAATAAGTTTCTATTGCATATATACGACAAAGCTCATGCCATGTAAAATTTTCTTCTCATATAACACCCATCCACACAATTTACATAGGCTAGAGATCCATTCAAATGGAAGCATCCAGTAATTTACAAGAGGCACTCTCTATCAAAACAAGGTCCAAATCACATCACTAAACAAAATAATTCTTCAGTTTTTTTCTCACAACAGACACATTGCAACAAAGTTTCTATTTACTGAAATGGCATAAACTGCAGGAGGAGTTTCGAAGACTGAAGGATCCCCTGCTCGTCTCAAAAGCAAAATTTCTTCTTCTGTAAAAATGAGAAAATGCTGTCTTTATTTCCAGTGCTGCATAAGCACCCCAAAAAGAAATTTCATAAATGAAGGAAGTAGGAAAGAAAGAGATACCACGTACCTTGAACTTTGCATCTTGCTGACTGTCCATGAATGCAAGCAGTTCCTCTTGCCTCATTAGAGCTTCATGCAAGGCCTATTCACAGGAAAAAATCAGCAAAAGAATAGCAATTAACACAAACTCACTTGTTTTGTGTAGCATCATTCAAGGAAACACTTGAAATAAGTTTCAGTAACTGTTGACAAATACAGAAGATAGATTCAGGGGGATGGAAGAAGCCAACTTGAAAACTCACGTAACAGCGTTTACTCCCATTCATGTGAGAATAAAAAAACACTGATAGATATAAAATATATCCTAGTGAAGACGTGGAAGACGTGCAAGAGGATAAGAGACCAATACCACCAGTAAACTTGTAAATTTCTAAAATTGGTAAAAGGTTCACAAGAAAGGAGGACTTGACATATTTGGTTGGGGTTCAGGAAAGATAGTTAAAAGGGAATTACAAATTTACAATACAGATAGGCAGATATATTTTATAATTTACATATTACAACAATAGGTGCAAGGTTTTATGCCTTTAAATATATCTCTACATTGACTCAGGATCCATGTTTCTCAATGTTATAAAATGAGCACCTAGACATGATTTTCCTTTGATGTCTGTTTATGCCTAACTCTACCATATGGATTTGAGACCACGATCATTCACATATTAACAACAATGTTGTACTTAATTATGATGCTCAAGCTTATATTAAGAGAAAACCAAGTCAAATATATAACAGCCCACATTTACATTCATGTGCAACAATAATATCAGAAAACCAGAATGCAGGATACTTTTTAACCTAGGATGCACATATGAACTTAAATCTAAAGGAGCTCGCTGAGAGCATGGGTCGAACTATTACCTTCTTTGTTGAAATAAGCTCGGCTTCTAATGCATCTACACGACGAACAGCAGCATCAAGTAACTCTTCTTTCTCACAAGGCATCTTAGACGGCTTCGCATGAAGTATGTCAACCTTTTCTTCTAGCTCTCCCAGCTTCTTCAAGACGGATGATAGAAGGTCTTCCTCTGTAAATCCAGAAGCAGGGGAAGGAGGACGGTTATCCTCCTTAGGCATTGTGTCAAGTCCAAGTAATGGGAAGTTGGGTTCTGTTTCTGTATTCTTTTGAGTAAGCTTCTTGGTCGGAAGGCTGGTTGCCGAATGAAGCCAAGTAAAAAGTGCAGCTATGAGTGTCATAAGCAGTGCCATTATTCCAGCTCTAACTCCTTCAGATGACTTGCTGGCACCAGAGAGAGAATAAGCACCTGAGAGATGTGAAGTTAGCCCCAAGTTTTGATACCAGGAAGAAGATAAAAGTGGAGTAGTAACTAGTTCTATCTAGATTTCTAGAACATCATATTGAAATTGAAATATCCTGCTTGTACACAGATCACCATGTAAAGTAGATTTCAAAGATGTCAATTTTATCTTGGTGTACCTGAGAAATTAATCAATCAGAGTCAAATTCTTGTGTACCAATAAGTTGTAAAATAATAAACTGGAATAGGATTAAGGCTCTGCATGGACCTCAGTTTTGTCATAAAGAGCTCAACCTTTTAAATCTTTTAGTCCAACTGCGCAAACTCACAGCTCATGAGAAATTTTCTTTTCCACTAGAAAGAAAAAAGTTAAAACTTTGAATGAAGAACATACCACATGATATTAACATAAGAGAAACACCAACGTTTCCAAAAAAAAAGGACCATATAAACCTGGATAAGCCGTCTCAAGATGGACCTTACAAATGGAGGCCAGATATTATTAAAAGAGACCAGTATAGATATGAATGGGAAGACATGTAGATTTATTCAATTAGTAATGCCACTTGAAGATACATATAACTAGAAACTCTGCAATCTAGTCTAGATATTAAGTAGTCCACTCTACCCAGATCAAGCTCCTTGACCGAAGAGCTATTTGTTAATAAAGAATCACTAATAAGAAAAGTTGACTCATTTTACTGGCCAAAAGTGACCAAGATTGAAGTCAACTACACCCTGAGCCTGAGCCTTTAATTGAGCTTTCTAAATGTAATCACTTAACAACTAACTTTACTTGCTGCTGCTGTTGTTATAATTGAGATGGCATTGCAATCACAAATCCTTTGACAGGTGCCTGATAAGTCTACTCTTCTTCTTTCTCCCATTGCAAGATGGACCTCAAAATATTTAGCAAGCACTTTTCCAGGAATATTTAACAAGCAGTAAACACTATGGATGAATAAATTGAACATAGCACCAAATTCTTGGATCCTTCTATTAAATCTACAAAGAGCGATTTGTATGTAGCATTAATTACTTATTACTTAATCAATAGAAGTGGTACAATTTGTAGTAGGCATATTAGTTCCATGAAAGTAAAGACTCCATAAGAAATAATAATTTGACTATTTTTATTTCACTACAGTAAACGTGAAAAGATATATATATTGCACATAATCTTATGAAAGTTGGAGAAATAAAGAAAAAAGACAGTTTGAACTTAAACCTTTAGGAGATGGTTTTTGCTGGAGAACATCGTTCTTCCATGTTGCATCCACTACTTTGTCTACCATGGGAACACATTCCTCATATTGAAGAGATGCAGGAAGGCTAGCCCTGATAGTTTTTGCCTGCAGAAACAGAGCAGAGCACCACTGAGTGAAATGAGCTCAGAGGTCGTAGCAAGAATGAGAAACTTGTATTACAAGGGGTAACTCTTGTCACTTTGATAGAAAACAGTTAATAATGATAAGTCTTTAATGAACGAAATGCATCCCACTTTAAACTTGATAGGATAGGCCTCCATCAGTGCAAACTATGATCCAGAATTGATTACTTTAAAGGGGGAAAAACGATATTTCCTTTTCTCAAGTACATAATAAGGAAGTAATGGTCTTATTTCATTAGTGTTCTGAACTTACTTTCTGCACGATGTGATGACATACATCTTTAATAATGTTTAAGATACTAGGGGACAAGTAGATAGGAAGACATGTATAGCACCAGCCTCCTCGCAATTATGAAAATGTGAAAACAGACTCAATTATGTTTCATAAAGCATACCATCAAGCAACTCGTGTAGAACAGGTACACAATTCACAACATCATAACTGTTGAAGACTGAAGAAAACAAAACATAGATATACCTCTTCCCGAACAGGTGTTAGCTGCGATCGTGAGATAAAACCTTTTTGTGTTTTCGGAGAAATAACATCTTCGGCTTCTGATCCAGATTCAGCAGTTGAGGTGTCACTATATTTTATCTGGGCCCACAAGGAGTTTACATAATAATTACATATTGACCTTTTATAAACCTTAAGAAATTTTGACCAACTCTAATAAGTGAAAGGTCTTACTGCTGGATATTGTGGCCTGGCATATGCAATGATCTTCCCTTCGCTGTTAGACACAGTGAAGATTTGCCTGGCACAATGCGCTTCACCATTAAGAACCATCTGCCAGCCAAAGGAAATCACTAATACTTAATTTATTTCTGAGAAACAGACAAAAAGAAACTTTGGAGTATGAAAAGAAATGGAGACCTTTAAAAAGTTTGGGTCCTTCCACGGTCCCTTATCAGATTTTAGGCAACCTCCATATGCAGAGCATATACAGGAACCACCCAAAAAATCTGGCAACTCGCTGTAAACATGTTCAAGATATAGGAAAAGTGACGAGGAAAGCAACAGAATATAACCAGAACTTTTAACTACTATAAAAATAGAATTGAAAATGTTACCTCGAATCAATAATTTCTAGCAGCTTTTGCTGGTACTTTGTGCCAAGTACCTGAACAAGATGTCCTAAATGTATATCAAATCTCCACCATGCATTATTTTGGAAGGATTACGAGTGAAGGCACAACTTACATGAATCTTTGATGCTGTTTTTGGATCAAGAAAAGATTTCACTGTATTCCACAGCAGCTTAAATGCTGGGCCAGCATTAATAATAAACATCCGGTACAGCGTCTACAATTAATAGGAACAGTTCCGTTCATATCCATTATAAATAGATATAAGCAAACATTGATGATACAATAAGTTCAGTTATAGAAGATACCTCAGGGTAATTGTCATTATCAATTTTCTGAAGCCGTGTAATTAATTCTCTCGCTGTCTTGCTGAAGTTTTTCAAGCTCTGATTAACAAGTTTGAATGCCAAAACGCCATTATTGCACAAAATAAGAATTTGAAGTGAACCATAAGCACTAAATAACTGGAAAAGAAAAAGGTATATGACAACATACCACGCCTTGTACATCAAGTATTGTGGTACTAGAATCAATGTGTCTTTTTGCAGCAATTGAGCAAGCTGGGAACTTAATCTTAAAGCACCTTTCAAACTCTTTCACATGGTACTTCACATACCGATCAATATTGGTAACTTGCATAAGCTTACTGGGTTCAACTTTTCCGAGCCTTTCAATATAAACAGGTCTTCCTTCCTTATCTACACCATGATAACCATGTGGGTAATACTGAAGAACTTCGTCCAGCTCCTCATATTCAAAGTCCTGGAAGGAAACTAATTTTCAGTTTAAACTCTCCAGTAGTCAATATACATAACCAATATCCGAGGTTGACATAGTGCAAGGAATGACCATGCATTATAATATCATTTCACGATAAAAAAAAAATATACAAGCATTTTGAATGTTCAATAATATCTATAGAAAGGCTCAGTAGAAAGATGCTTGCACATTTGAGAGCACAGCAACAACTAACAAGCTCTAACCCCCAAGTCATACTGTAAACCTACAATGAACTAAAGGTCATTTTAAAGCAACTAAATCCAGTAATGTTGAGTTTACAGAATTGCTACTTATAATGTAGTTAGTAGATTATACAATTTGGTTTAAATCCAAAATATATTTAATAATAATAATAATAATAATAATAATATTGCTATTACTTTGAAGATGTTGTTTTGTTGTCCTTGTTACCCAACTTAACTACTTATGAAGCACATTTTGACTGCTTGCACCTACCCATTTTCGTGAAAAATTACACCTGATGTATAGCCCACAAATACTGGTAAAGATAAATCAAGTCACATTTACCTCTATGATCGTGTCAGCACCAAATTCCTTTCTCCATTGAAGCATCTCAGTCCACATGTGCTTTGCTTTCTCAATATCAAATCTCCTTGCTTTAAGAAATCTAGGACATAGAAGTGAGCAGTAATTTCAGAAGGTTCAGAATCAAGTATAGTTTAATTCACCAGCACTCTGAACCTACAAGTTACCACAGAAGTCAGGAGTAGTGCTCAGGATCAAGCACCAAAACTAATGCTGTAAAAAGACGATTAAGCAAACCAAACTGAAGCTACATAGTGTAGACTAAATGACACCGCAATCTGAGCAAACAAGCTTTGAAACATCAGTTGTACATCAAAAAGTAGGAAGGAGCTCCAAATTTGATTAGCATCCAACATCCACGAATGACATAAAGAGTGTTTGAAATTTTACCTGAGCATCATATGATAATCATCATGCTTTGCAGGAAGTAACTCGTCCATAATTAATGATTGACGAAACGCATCAACAGCTTGCAACTCCTCAATGTCCCTTATGTCTTCAATAGATACAGAAGCAGCCCGATTCTCATTCTTCCTGTTGCTCTTTTTCTTCAATGAACGTCTAAGCTTTGTTGATGCATTAATGGCCTTCTTCTTAAGGGATCCAATCTTTGTTCTCCTTTCATCTTCAGAAACTTCAAAGTCTGATTTTCTTTCTTTTCTTTCTTCCTGACTTGCGATGCCCTCGAAACCTGCAAGAATGGATAAGTAAGCTAGGTTCATTATTGGCATAATACCGCTGACCTTCATATGAAACATTCAAAATGTGGTTTAGCTGGAAAGGCCTTTAACTATTAAGGAAAAATGACAAGGAATGTAAATAATGAAGATGTTAAAATATAGTAGTGACAGTAAGGGGTCGTTCACTTGCATGCAAGTGATAGAAATATTTGGAGGTGAGTTCTGGAAGTACATGGGAAGTGAGTCTTGGGAAGTCATAAAAAAGTTCTGGTGTTCACTTATATTAGTGGAAGTGAGTGGAAAGTCACAATCTTTTACTTTAAAATCCATAAAAGATGTTGAAGAAATATATAATTTCAATTGACTTCTGAAGTGGCCTTTGGCTCAAAAAAATTCCGTATTCATTTTACTCCAATTTAGTTTATTTTCACTGTTTATGGAACTCACATTTGATAACTCAGAACTCACTTTCAGACCAGTGATTAACAAAACTTACTTCACTCAATTCTAAGAACTCATTTTTACCTGAGTTCCTCGGAAGTGAACAAGCCCTAAAAGTTATTGCACTTCTTATTTCAAAATGCTCAATTTATAGTGGTCAATTCACATAAAAAAGTCCCTTTATGATGGTATTTGTCATGATTTAAAGTTGATTTTTTTGGTAATGTGAATTTTTCAGAAGTTTCCTCTGTTTGGCAATTTCGGGAACACTTGTAGCAAATATATAACTCAAAATATACTCGACTTTCTTTTCCAACACTGTCCTTAATATCAGAAATGCCCCTCAATAGTAATTATCTTTTCTAAAATTCACCACACCGTACTATAATAGCAATAATGCGTGTATAATCTCTTTGGCGATGGGTCAAAGAAGAGTATTTTGAGGCACGATTGACTTGGTTGATGAAGGTCCAACGAGTAAAAGCTAGATGCAACAAGAAGTCAATTCTTCAACCTTGAACTCAATCTTGACAGCTGAAGCAATTGACTGTTTTAAGGTTTACATCTTTGTATTCCTTTTGCTTGGAATTCTGCAAACCTCCTACTAATTTTTTACCAACTCTATCCTTGGACAAAAACAAGGTCAAAGCCACGATGCACAACAAAAGCCCTAACCAAAATCAACAGCATTTACACCCTATTTAGAACCATAAGATTTGTGTAGTAACTTCTTTCACCACTACCCCCTTTGGGGAAGTAACTGTCCTATCACTCACACAACCTAGGCAAAGTAGCTCTACCAACAAATTAGTCTCAATATACAATGATGATTTGAAAGCAAGTTAGTAAGAGTACTTCGTTTGCCATTTTTTGTACAATGTAAAAGAGACCCAAAATTAAAATCATTGACGCAAAAATAAAAGGTTAAAATAACAATTATTAGAATTATTTAGAAAAGACGACAACAAAAAACAACAAGATGGCTGGTTTTACAATAAACCAAAAGCTGAAAAACGTACTTTTATTATAGCTGATATCTATCACTTATAAGTTCTACACCAAAAAGAATTAATAAAAATAAAGGGATAAGGCTTAAAAAAGGTAATTCAACAAAGGGAAAATCTTCTAAAAACCCAGAAATTGTCTTTCATCTTTCTAAAAACCAACTTTTTGTTTTTTACTTTCAGCACACATATAATCCAAGCACTGTTTCTAAAAAACAAATAAATTAAAAAGAAAAAAAGAATTCAACAATCGTGATAATGATATAGAAAAACCCCAAATATTTGGGGGGGAAGTTTCTCTTACATTTTTCTAAACCAAATTTCTATAGAACCAAAAAACAACGGAAACTACACACTCACAAAATTATATAAATAAATAAAACTGTAAACAGATAGAGGGAGGTTAGAAATTTGGCTTTTAACTCACAGGGCCTTGCGAATCGATCAAGCGGTCCCGACATCTTTCCCTCCGACGCTTCTCCTTCGATTTCAACAACAACAAATTTTCCTTTAGAGCAACAAAAAGCAAAATCCATCCATCAATCAAAAAGAATCAGTGAGTCAATCAATCAATGAATTAAACAAGAGTTGAAAATTTTTATCGGTTTCAAAAATTGAAATTAATGAAGGGAACTAAATTGAATGAAACCTTTTGATTATGTCCGGCGAGTTCAGCGGCGGAGAAGGCGGAGGGATTTATTGGAACCCACAGTTAAATCCAATAGAGTGTTGCCACGTATACGATTTCGCTAGTTGGAGAAAGTTGCGGAGTTTGTTTTAGCTGCGGGCTGGAGGGAAATGGCGGCATTAAAGAAAAAACAATTAAGAACGTTTGCAATATCAGGCCGTAAAGAATATAATTTTTAAAAGAGTAAAGATAAAATCTATATTCGTAAAAATTAAAGTTTTTCGTAGTTTTAGTTTTTCCAAACTTTATTTTATCCTCCTAGATTTTGAATCCCCATAACTCACATATGCAGTTACACTTAAAGCTCTATATTCAATTTTATAATTAAAAACTCTAAATTATTATTAAAATAAAATTTATTTTTATAAACTTTACTTTCAGCAAAATGAAACATGCTCTAAAACTCTCATTGCAGGATAAAGAGAAAGAGTTCAATAATAATAGACATGCCTTAGAAAAAAAAAATCAATTTCCAGACTTCTGGATTCCATATATTGAAAATTAAGAGATTAAAAAAACTAAAAATAACTGCTTATGCCAAAATATAATAACTTAAAAAATTTACGCCATTTTTTATATTAAGTGAAGAAAAGCAAAAGAGTGACCGCCAAAAACTCATAGTTATAAAAATTGTACAGGATATCGAACCGAAAAATTGTCCGGATTACGATTTTTAGATTGATCTGTCGAGTCAACAGATCGAACCGTCGGATCAATAATATTAAAATATTTTTAACCAATAATAATCACAATCACAGTAAAAAACTTACTGTCATTATAGTACTATCAATAATAATAGCGGCAGTAATTATAACAAAAAATTAGAGTATTTTTATTATGTCATTACTATCAATAATAACAGCAATGAAAATTAAAATATTACCACCATAGAATTATCACCACCAATAATAATAATCATAACAAAATTTTATAATAAAAAAATATTTAAATAAATTAGGAGATTAGAAGAAGATAAAATTATAAAATAAATAAATTATACAAAAAATATAACTAATTTTTTTAGGTATATATATTTGAGTCAGAATAATTTACAATATAAAATTTTAAAAATTACTAATAAATAATATTTACAAATAAGATATAATTAATTATATTTTTGTATTATCACATCCAAATACAAATTTAAATTATATATTATTTTCCAATATATAGCTATTAATAATTATTTTTATTTTAAATATATCATTAATTCTTTTTAATTATTTATTTTTAAATTTTATTCAATTCGATTTGATTCAGACGGACGGATCGATCGAATTAAAGCGGGTCAAAATAGGTAGAAACGGATCGAAACGGATCAATTGCACAGATAGTTTTTTTGTAAAGTCGAATTGATTTATCATTCAGATCGACAATTTTTGAATTGACCCGGACGGTTCGGTCTGGATCTGATAACTATGCCAAAGAGGCCCGATAATGCAATTTACGTAATAGTTCTACGAAATTTGGAAAAAATATTTGAAGTGTTTTTCGATTGCTTCCAATTTTCTTAGAAGCTATCTAAAATAACACGTATATATTTGTGGTTATACCCGATGGTATGTCACACTCATAATAATAAAACTTCAAAATTTTATAATATTTTGAAACTAAAGACTATTCCAAATGGCGCTTTCGATCAATACGGAGAATTGTTTGGTATTCTTTATATATTTTATTTTATTTTTATAATTTTTTATTTTTAGTTAAAATTTTAGAAAAATATATTAAAAAAATTCTATATAATAATATTTTAAGAAAATATAAAAAAATTCTCACTCTAAACAAAGAAGCTAGTTAAGAGGGTGCCGTGATTCGGGCATCACATCCTGCCGGAATAACGTAGCGGTGAAGGGACAACCACACACCGCCGACCAACGCTCTAAAATTTTAAAGAATTGTTTCAAATATATTAAATTTTATTTTTTCTTTCTAAATTTTAAATTTAATCACGTAATGTGTTTTGATTATTATTTCGAACTTTATTTTTATTTTCAGATCAATTTTTATTTTTATCAAAATTGAACTTTAAATTTTATTTCTTTTTTTATAAAACATTATTTTATGAAATTTAATTTGCGTGAGACTTAATTGCGTGTATTTAAAACACGTCTTTAAACAACACTTCGAAATTTTGCATATTTGTTCCGACTACATGCACGGCAAACTCTGTGCGATTTATCAATCCATCAAATTTATTTTTTAAAATTAATTTTTAATATAAAATAAATAAAAATTTAAAATAATTATTTTTTGTTAAAAATTTATGTTTTAATATATCCAGTTTGGTAGTGGTGTAATTCGGATTACTTGGGATGCATATGCTGCGCCAATTTCTCTTTGGGCGTGTTTCAAATACCCGTAATTTTACTTTCTTCCATCAGATTTTGAGTTGCGAAGAGTTCATATATTTTAATTACACAAAGAACTCAGAACTCCACGTTCACATACGGAACTCCAGTTCCAACTTTTTTATTTACATTTTTTCAATACAATTATATTTTTTAATTTTTAACACATTTTCAAAATCTATTAAAACACAAATAATAAACTATATTTTTACTTTATTTTTCAAAAAATTTTATTTTTTATTTTTCACTTTCATAAAATTCAATTATGAATATTTGAAACACGCAATTTAATATATCGGAGTTTATCCTGTTAGGTAGACGGCTTCTTGCAAACTCAGCGCATTGATAAACCAATTTGTAAATTTGGTTCTCTTCCGTTATTTTTAGTAATATCAGACCTCTTTGATGGACACAAATGCCCCTATTTTGATGCATTTCCTACTATTGACTTTTTTAGGAAACCAATGTAGTTTTGGAGTAAGATTATAGTGGACCAAGTTATTCATATTTAGAATACCATTGTTTAAATTGAACAAAATTAATTCACTTTAAATTCTAAGTAACTATACTCTAATTACGAACTCTAAAATGTGCATGATGGACAAAATTATAATTATATTACAACTCATAATATGTGTATTCAGAAGTTTTATTATAAAATTTTTACATAAAAAATGGCTATAAAATTATAATAGGATCAAAATATAAACGATGTTATTCATATTCGAATATTATATTTACGTAATCGAAGCAATTTTTTAAGTGAGAGAGACTGAGGGCAGTTTGGTCTTTAACTTTCAGACAATTACACATTACCAAAAACCATAATGGTGGTCTACTCTGTCAAAAACTATCAAGAGGATCCCATTCTGTAAAAAGAATTTAACATATCTCAGTAGGCGTTCCATGCCTTCGCGCCACGCTTCACCTCACGCACGATCTTCACATTTTTTTTAATTTTAATGTTTAGGGCAGGAGAAAAGGGAAGAAGAAATTATTCAGGATTTTTATAGGCCGTTAAAGAATCTGTATCGAATTGCAACAAGGAATCGAAGAGAAGAATTGATTGGATGGATACGTGTGTTGCTTGGTTGCTGCAATTTTGAGTGATAGTTAAGAGGAGAGATGGATCGGGCTTGATTTTAGCAGAGGTTGGGAATTTGAGAAAGTTTCAATCCCCAAAAAGGAAGAGTAGGTAAAGAAAATTGTTTCTTTATTGTTTTCCTGTTTGTTTATTGCATTTCGGCTGTGAAATTGAATCTCTTTGTTTGTGAAAGCTGCGTGTGAGGTTTGCTTATTGAACTTTAAGTATTTGTTGGATCAGGCGCTGTAACAGGAACTGGTTTTGGATTTTGAGAGTTGCCTATGTAAATGTTGATGGTGGTTGCTTACAAGTTTTTAAGTTAAGTCTAGATCAAGTTCTTTTTCAAGAAGATAGGATTATGGTGTCTTTTAAATCAAGCCCAGATTCTTAGTTTTGAGCGTTACCGATGTACGATCTTTATGCTGACTTTAACTCTCATTAGAAAAGTTAAAAAAAGAAATCATTCTGTTATTTTGGAAATAAGTGTAGTATAATTATGGAGCATGACATGTTGAAATTTGGTTGAGATATTAACAAAATGATGCTGATAGAGTTAGGTCGTTGATTTTTTGATTGATCATAAGTGAGTTAGTAAGATTGAAATAGTTACTGTATTTTCTTCTCTATTCCATCACCTTCATGGATCCATTGCGTTGTTTGTTTAAGTTTAGTGGTTGGTCAAGCTAAGTTTGCTGCATCTATCACTCAGAGTATATCAAATCAAAGTTTTGCGCAACAGTGAACAGCCAAGTCTACATGCCACATCAAGCTTGCACACGTCCATGTCCTTTTGAATCAGCAGGCTACCATTTTACTCATGCATCTTGTAATAGTCTTGCAAAGTTCATTATCAGTTTGGTCTCAGTGTTAGGTGCACTTAATCTGAAGGCTTCTTGCCATCTCTGTTCTTGAAGTGGACATTTGAAATTTGATATACCAATTTAGTTTTGAATTCAATAAACGATAAAGATTTGATTGCTTTTGAATTATAGGCATGTTGAAAATAATGTCTTCATGCTGATTTAGTGGTGTAGGTCATACTGCAATGTGATGGAAATTAGTAATGAAAAATGTTGGCATATCCACTGTACGATCTCAGCTAGATTGCTGATTAATGATCTTAAGTGGATGTAGAATCAGTGAAGAATGAAAATAGTTGTTTTCATGAAAATGTTTATAGAGGTTATGGATTAAATATCTTGGTGTTTTCACTAGTGATAAGATGTACATTCTATCTTCCTCTGCATGAGGTTTATTTTCTTATTTAAGATCAGCATTTTTTTTCTCTATAAAACAAAACATCTCCTTTTGTTTTGAAAGTTTTCTACTGTCTATGAATTCGGGAGAGTTAATGTGTGTTTATTTTTTATGAAGAGGTTTCTGGGCATGAACGATGCTTTTTTTTTCCTTTTTTCTTCTCTTCTCTTTAGATAAGCAGCGGTGCGGGGATTCCAACCCCCAACCTCCCTTTGGGGGAGCGCATATGCATTTGGGATGGCAGTTAGTAGCTAGATTATTTACTTGATTATAAGTGAGCATATTATAAACAGAGAACACTGTTCTTATTAGTTTGATGTGTACATTACTTGGCATGGCATTGTTATTCATTGCTAATACTCTAGTCTACTATCTTTTAATATATTTATATATTAGAAATGTTATCGAATAGGAAGTGACTCCTCCATATACGAAGTTAAAAAGTCCCACAATTATTATACTTAGTTTTATAGTACCTTGCAGTGAGATGGCCACCATGGTTGATCCACCTAATGGCATGCGGAATCGCGGGAAGCATTACTTCACAATGTGGCAGGCCCTCTTTGAGATTGATACAAAGTATGTACCAATCAAACCCATTGGCCGTGGAGCTTATGGGATTGTATGCTCTTCCATAAACAAGGAAACTAATGAAAAGGTTGCCATCAAAAAAATCAATAATGCTTTTGAGAACCGTGTGGATGCATTGAGAACATTGAGGGAACTGAAACTTCTCCGCCATCTTCGTCATGAGAATGTAATTGCCTTGAAGGATATCATGCTGCCTGCAAATAGAAGATCGTTCAAGGATGTGTACCTTGTTTATGAACTAATGGATACAGATTTGCATCAGATTATTAAATCCTCACAGGCCCTTTCCAATGACCACTGCCAATACTTTCTTTTCCAGGTATGGATTCTTATCATTTTGGAATGGGTATTTTCTTAGATAAGATCTAAGTCTTACCGTACCTGTTGAAGATGGAGTGCTTTGTTATTTTGCATATCTATGTAAACACTCGGTTTTATACTCTAGGTAGACTAAGGAGTAAGGGTAAGGCAACTCACTGTTAAGATTCTTGATAGATGGGTAACACACTCCAAATCCATAATAACCGAAGGAAGTCACGGATTGAAGTTTTACATCTTACTTTGCATGATATCATGGAGTAGGAAGGAGAACTTGTTTCTTAGTTCGTTGTAGTAAAAGATCATGATTGTAGAAGGAAGTCTTATCTTGTACGCTTCTATACAAGGAATTTTAATTATTATACTACTGAAGCTTGGACGTTCTTTTGTTCTCAAATAGCTTGTTGGTGATGCTTTGCATGATTTGGAGAACATAGTTTGACGGCATTTCCATAGGAAGTAAGATAATGAACTCAGATGCTTGGTCTACCATGTTCATTCAGAAGATTCTTAATGCTGCATTATTTAAATTTCTTCATGTTGCATGGTTACTAGTTATTGCGGGGACTGAAGTATCTGCACTCAGCAAATATACTACATAGAGACCTGAAGCCTGGGAATCTTTTGGTCAATGCAAACTGTGATCTCAAGATATGCGACTTCGGTCTTGCACGCACTAGCAATAATAAAGGGCGATTTATGACAGAGTATGTTGTTACACGTTGGTACCGTGCTCCTGAATTGCTACTCTGCTGTGACAACTATGGCACCTCCATCGACGTATGGTCAGTTGGTTGTATCTTTGCTGAGCTGCTTGGCCGCAAGCCCATCTTCCCAGGAACTGAGTGCCTAAATCAGCTGAAGCTTATTGTCAATGTTTTGGGTACTGTTGGTGATACCGATCTTGCATTTATAGATAATCCTAAGGCACGCAAGTACATCAAGTCTCTTCCATATGCCCGTAGTACACCTCTCTCTGCTTTATACCCCCATGCAAACCCTTTGGCGATTGATCTTCTGCAAAAGATGCTTGTTTTTGATCCTACAAAGAGAATTAGTGTCAGAGAGGCATTACAACATCCTTACATGGCTCCTCTTTATGATCCAAATGCCAACCCTCCCGCACAGATACCGATTGATCTTGATATTGATGAAGATATAGAAGAAGATATGATTAGGGAGCTCATATGGAGGGAAATGCTTTACTATCATCCTGAGGCTGCTGTCTTTGCGACATAAGATAATGGTTGTATTTCTTACTCAGAGTTGAGATACCTATTACTACTACTACAGTTAGTTCTATAGCTTGTTTGCATATAGATTTTCATGATGCCCTCAGCTCTGTAAATACCCATGTAATATGTTGTATATCTTGATGTAACATTATTGTCCTTATTGTTGCAATGTTTTATTTATTTTTCATGTGTACAAGAAAATTATTAAGGAAGACTCTCATGAGACCCTTAATTCTTGTACAAACACTTTCTGAAGTAGGAAAACTTGTGTTACAATTAGTTTGGCGGTTCTTGTAATTCTCATCTTAAGGTTTGCGTGGCCTGACCATTTAGGTCTTCAATGCAATGGCCCTCTTTGGTTTATTTTTTTATTCAAGCTGGTTCGATTCACAAGTTGAATGATGTTCACATGTTTAATGGAGATTGTTGCTTTGTATGTATGGTGTACTGTATAATGGGAGTTTATCTTCCGTCAAATTTTAAATTTTAAACAGTTCATATATTTTAATTATGTAAAAAATTTAAAATTTTATTTTTATATATAAAATTTTAATTTTAATTTTTTGATTTATATATTTTTTAATATAATTATATATTTTAATTTTTTATTTTTTAAAAAATTTTATTTTTTATTTTTCACTTTTACGAAACTCTGTTATGGCTATTTGAAATACGCACTAAGAGCAAATACCTTCTATATGTTTCTGTAGTTTGAAATCATCTGCTCGACTTAACTTGAATTTGGTTGTAGTTAGGGAAATTATGATTGCTCATTTTTTTTGTTCCTTCCACTAGAAAGTAATTTCTTTCCTTAAGGAACTCAGCTTCTGGAATTTTTTATATTAAGAGCACTTTCAATTTTATTACGTAAATTTTTTTTAAAAAAAAGTTTTAAAAAATTAATAAAATTTTATAAAATTTAAGTTAGAAAAAAGAGTTTATGGAAATCGATCCCTAACAGCACCTAATAAATACAAACTTTCATTGTTTTTGGATAATGGGCATAGCGTAGGGTTTACAAGGAACGACAGCAATGTGACTACTTTAAGATAAAAAAATAAAATTCATTATAAAAGAAATTTAGAATAGTTTTTATTTCAGAAAAATCAGAAATAATAATTTATAAATTAAATTAAAATAAAACGAATTTAATTTGATTATTAAATAAATTATTTTAGATCAAATTAATATAAGAGACGTAAGAGCGAAAAAAAATATACTCTAAGTAATCCAAAAAGTTAGAATTCAATCTGAAAAAAAAAAAAAAAAAAAAAAAATATTTATTTTCGGACAGTGTCATTTTCTGTTTCTTTTTATTGAATCGTAACTATCAAATCTTTTACGCATAAAATTTGATTATGCTGAAAATATGATTATATCTCGACTACGTTAATTAATACAAATTTTCTTGATTAATATAGATATTTATCTCCATGTAGTTCCATAAATTAAATTAGAAGAAAAAAATAAAGAACTTTAATAGGATAGAAAATTTTAAATACTATTCGTCTCAAGGTAACTCGATTCATTTTTGTTACTTTTCTAGAGAAACAACAGTAAAATAAATACAAATAAAACTTAATGTGGGAAGGAAATTAAAAGTATTATTAATTTTGTTAATCACTTGATCTTAATGGTGATTAATAGGACAACTTAATTATTTAATAAAATGATCAAAATATTTTATGAGAAATTCTTAACTTAGCAAAGAAGCAACATGTATGTATAGTTAATAAGCCAAGGCTATGTTTTAATTTTACATAATCGAAGCGTTTGGCGATGCGTTCCAAAAAAAGTAATTTTTATTTTATTTGATATTTTTTATAAAATTTTTATAAAATTTTCTAAATTATTTTAAATTTAAAAAATTTAAACATTTAAAAAATTTATATATAATTATTTATTTTATTATTTATTGAAATTAAAAGTAGAGCTCGTTTGTTCAAAAAATTATTTTTCAAAAACAATTCAATCGAAATTAAGTTCAAAATAATAATTAAAATATATAAAGTAAAATTTATTAAAATTAGAAATAATAATTAAAATATAATAAGTATCGAATTTAAAATTAGAAAGATGAAGGGGCTGTTTGGTTCAGCTTTTTTCCAACAAAACTTTTCAATTCTCCATTTCACGTTTTTCAATATATATTTTATAAGTATATAAAAAATTTATTTAAAAATTTAGAAAGTGTAGAAAAATTCTACGAAGTGAGATCTTTTTATTGCATATTTTTATTATTTTTTTTGAAGTAAAAAAAATAGAGTTCGTTTTTCAAAATGGACAAAAATACTTTTTATTTTACAAAAGTTTTATTTCATAAGCAATCCCAAACGCCCCCAAAATAAAATTGATGGAAATTGAAATATGCTCTAGTGGAATCTCTTTTTCACTAAACTATTCATATTGATAAGCTGGTCTTACCGAATCCCCACTCCCTACTTTAAAAATGAATGCATTTGAAAATTTGAATGATTGATTGAATGAAATTAATATTTGGAAATTATATATATATAATTATTATTTTGTCAAATAAAAAAATAAAGTTCATTCATTACAAATTTAAAAATATTGTTTTGTTTCAATTTTTTTTTCAGAATCATTTCAAAACATCCGCTAAGCTGAAACCTGAAAATAATAAATCACACTAGCATTTATCAATATGTTAACTTATTTATAAATGAGTTTATAAAAATTAGATTTGCAAACAATAAATAAAAAGGGAATTTATAAAAAAATAATAATACAGTATTCGGTTTTAGTGATCTTTTCATAATAAAAAAAGTTATTTTAGTATTTACTTACCGTAAACTGAAAAAATCTAAGCTAAAAAAGATTTATTCATAAAAAAATGAAATAATTAGGTGGCGTTTGAAATTACCTATGAAATAAAGTTTTTATAAAATAGAAAATATTTTTTTAATAAAAATAATAAAAATATGTAATAAAAATATTTTATTATGTAAAATTTTTTTATAATTTTTAAATTTTTATATAAAACTTTTAAATACTTATAAAATATATATTAAAAAATATAAAATTAAAAATTAAAAATTTTTTTTGAAAATGAGAAGTCAAACGCCCTAGCACTAGGTGCAACAGTGTAACAACAAAGTATGAACAGTTGATGCATGAAAAATAAAAATATGTCTTTTGAAAGTGTTTTTTGAAAAAGCGTTTCCAAAAAAACTCCATTCTATTGTTTATTTTATATTTTTTAAATACTTAGAAATTTATTTAAAAATTTAAAAATAAAAAAATTTACTTAATAAAATTTTAATATTTATTATCATTATTTTTTAAATAAAAAATAAAATTTATTTTTAAAAATAAAAATATCCTTTTATTTATAAAAATTTTATTTTAAAAAGTTCTCTAAAACTGCCGCTAAAAGTTGAGTAGGGTCTTTCCAATTCATTTCCCACCAGCTGCAAACTAATTTTTGGTTCGGTCCCCTTTCAATTCATTTCCAATTCTACAACCAATTGGATCGTATGGGATTACTTTTCCAGCGTTTTCACAAAGTATTTTAAATTTATAATTTTAAATTTATTTTATATAATATATATAAGATTTAATAAAATTTAAAAATATAAAAAAATTTATTATTATTTATAAAATATTATAAAATATTTTTTATTTTAAAAAATTATTAAAAAAATTTTCGTCAAATATTAAATAAAATAATTATAGTTTTATGATGTTGTTTGGCCAGAGCATTCTATATCATTTGAAAAGCTCCATTTCAATTTACATTTTAAATAATTTTTATAATATAAAATAAAATTATTATTTATTTTATATTTTAGTTATACTTTATTAAAATTATTTTTATTAGAAAAAACAATTTTTCATAAAAAAACCTCTCAAAATATCTCCCTAACTATAAATTCCAACCCTATCCCCTTCATGACTCCCTTCCACCTTCTTCCTCCTTCTTCTGCTACTTGTATTGAAGAATTAGATAATAACTAGAATAAGATTAAAAGAGTTTTTCATCATTATCCTAAGTGAACTCCTCCTCGCCGGTTTTATGATCAACTCCGCCCTCCTCCGCCGCCGCACGCTCCTCGTCCATTCTTTCTCCGTCGTCTTCCTCTACTGGTTCTATGTCTTCTCATAATTAAACCAACAAACTAGCTTGTTCAAGAATTAGACCCCCTAGTTTACGTTGTAGAGTTACTTAGCTGGCAAGTGTTTCTTAGGTCATTAATTGTTATATGTACGTACGTATGGCGTCGTCAAGCGGGACGAGCGCCTCCTGCGCATCAGCAATCACTTTCGCAGGCTCGTCGGAGGAAGAACAGCTGCTGCAGCTGGCAATGGAACAAAGGAAGCGGAAACGGACGCAGTCGAACCGGGAATCCGCCAGACGGTCCCGGATGAGAAAACAGAAGCACCTCGACGATCTGGTGGCGCAGGTAAACGACCTACGAGCGGAGAACCACTGTGTTCTTGCCGTCCTGAACTCTGAGTTGAAGGATTACCTGTCCGTCGAGGCGCAGAACTCTGTGCTGCGCACGCAGATGTCGGAGCTGTCAAACAGGCTGCTATCCCTAACGGAGATCATTCATTCCGTCAACGGAATCGGAAACAATAGTACGAAAAATATATGAATACTAATTCTCCAGCGACGTCGATGATGATCAATCCCCGGAACAACAGCAGCTTGATCATCTGGTGATGATAATAATGAAGGGATCTCCATAGTTGTAATTAATATGCAGTTGTAGGGGTTTTCTGGGAATTTAACTATGTGTGAATTTGAAATCATGTACACTACATATATTATATTATCATTACGCAAGTTGTTTTGGAAATTGAAAGTATTGGTGAGTTTGCTTTAAAGAAATTTTAAAAATTTATCTATATTTAGATTTAAAAATTTTTAAATACTATAAAATATATTAAAATAAAATTATAATAAATAATTAAATAAACAAATTATAAAATTATAACAATTTTAAAAGTGCCGTAATTATACTATCCAAAAAGTTTCTTTAAAGTTTTACTTATGCCACCAATATTATCTATTTATTTATTTATTTATATAGATATTTATAACTTATAGAATCGAATCGAACGCTCGATTCAAAAACTTATCCGAATCGGCTGGTCTACGTTGGCTATATCTTTTTTCGTGCAAAAGTTGCACCATGTAATAGAGCTCTAATATATCTACATTAACTGTATCTAAATGCACGTTTCAAATTCATTCTAAATTATAAAATCTTATTATTACTTATTATTATCAGTATTATTATTAGATAAAAAAATAAAACTTATTTTTTAAAATATTAAAAATATTTTTTTTTCTGAAAAAACTATTTTTTAATAAATAATCCCAAACATCATACTATCTATCTAATGCATATATTTTCGTTTGGTAAATTTGGAAGTACAAAACTTGAAATGGAAATAAATAAATAAACAAACAAACTATATTTTGCACTTAATAATATTATATAGACGTCGCATATATAGGTAATTATTGGGTACGCACTATTTTTCATTTTATATATATATATATAAAGTTTATATGATTTTTTTTAGAAACGTCACCATTTAACCGCATAATTTGAGGGTGGGTAAAGAAAATAAGAAAGAAAGATGGAAGTATGTATGTGAGGGTGGGTGAAAGAAAACCTCTGGCTGATGTTACCTCATTGTATCAAAATGCACCAAGTTTGACATCTATGACTGACAAGTGCACAGCAAGAAGTTTTCTAGATTCTGTATGCACAGATGTGATGGATGTCAGTCTAGGGTATGCAATCATTGGGACAAGTAAGGAGCTTTTCAATTTTTGGGATTGTATTTTTTTAAAGAATTTTTTAATTTTTAATTTTATATTTTTTAATATATATTTTATAAACAATTCCAAATACCCCTATAGGACTG